>VWYK01032035.1:38483-50891 GCA_013399775.1 Semnornis frantzii | reverse complement strand
GTTCAAGGCCAGGTTGGAGGAGGCCTTGAGTGACCTGTGCTAGTGGGAGGTGTCCCTGCCTATGGCAGGGGGTTGGAACTGGATGATCCTTGAGATCCCTTCCAACCTTACCATTCTATGATGTCCAGCAGCAGCATCCAGCTGGGTGCTGGAAACACATCACCTCTGCTGACAGCAAGCCAGCCCTTGAAATGATATTGTGGTTTACTTAATTAAAAAAAAACAAAACAAAAAAAATCCACAACAAAACAACACAGAGCATTGTTGTGGGAATGACAACAAATTAAAAAGATTAGATCTGGGGAAAGACCTATCTGGCCATCTAATCCAGCCCAACCCTGCTCTACTTTGACGTGCTTCCCTACAGTTTGAGGTGCCTCAGGTGCTATGTTTGCTCCCTGCTCCCCAAGGAAATCTTTCTGTGGTCTGTCAGAGAGCTCTTTGTAGGAAGGAGCAGCCAGCAGCCTGCTTTCATCTCCAGTCTCCTGCTTATTTATTCTTCCAGTTGTGTTTGCACCCAGCACTGGGTTTACTACAAGCCTGGTCAGCCCTGGCAGAGAGGGTTCAGCTCCTCCTTGCTTAGACCTTGCTGTTGAATTGATGTGCCCAAAGACAATGTCCTTGGACAATCTGCAAGTGAGATCCTTCCTTCCCCCTTCACAGCTGCTTCTTCAGCAGCTTCATATTAGCAGGGGTTTGGGTTACACTGGAGAACATCTGCTGGCAGGCTGAGCAGCTCTCCTTGCATATGCATGTTTCAATTGGTATTGTGGGACATCCTGCTTTTGCTTTTTGAGTGTTTTCTTCTTTGGTCTAGAAGTTCTGTGGCAGAAAACATGGCTTTGGGCTTGGTGGCATTCTGGTGGAGCATCTGCAAATGGAGAAGGAGCAGGAGCAAATCCTCAAAGCAGCCTTTCCTTGCCATACCTGAGATAGGCAGGTCCATGTTGGGAAGCTCTAAAATTAGCACTGAGTTGGTCTGTGGTCACTTTATGGCTGTGGTCTCTTTCTGGTTCTTACAGGCTCCTCTGTCCTCCTCCCATCACCATCTCTCTGCAATCAGGTCCATCCCCAGCTGCAGGGCTCTGTGTGTTGCAGGGAGCTGGGCCAGGGATGACCTTGTATAGTTGTTCTACCAGGGCTTTGATCCCAGCAGGCCACTTTCCACCCTGTTTTGAGAGGAAATGTCAACCTCTCCAACATCTTGGGCTGACTGAAATGCTTTTGGGAAAACCTGCCTCTTCCTGCTCTGTGCATTGGTGTGGAAAAGTGAACTTCCAAGTAGTGAGGGTGGTGTGGAAATGGGAGATCTTCTGTTTCTGGGAAAGAAAGGAGCACTTAATCATTGCAGAGGACAGAAACTCTTTTGTGGTGTTCTGCCTCCCTACAAACCTAGGGCTGGATCCAGTCAAGTCACCAATAGACAGCTGTGAAGAGGAGGATGTTGGTTGGTGGGAGAAGGCTTCATCTCTGCACCCCTCTGCTCTGCCCTGTTGAGACTTCACCTTGACTACTGTGTTCAATCTGGGGCTGGAGAAGGTCCAGCAGAGGGCTACGAGGGTGATGAGGGGACTGGAGCACTGCCTGATGGGGACTGACTGAGGGACCTGGGGCTGCTTAGTCTGCAGAAGAGAAGAGTGAGAGGGGATTTCATAAATGTTCATAACTATCTGAGGGCTGGGGGTGAGGGGGGGGGGACGACAGGCTCTGCTCACTTGCTCCCTGGGATAGGACAAGGAGCAATGGATGGAAGCTGCAGCACAGGAGGTTCCAGCTCAACACAAGTGAGAACTTCTTTCCTGTAAGTATCCCAGAGCCCTGGCACAGGCTGCTTAGAGAGGTTGTGGAGTCTGCTCTGGAGCTTTTCAAGGCTTGTCTGGATGTGTTCCTGTGTGACCTGAGCTAGATTGTCTGGTCCTGCTCTGGCAGGGGGGGTGGACTGGGTGATCTCTTTGGGTCCCTTCCAACCCCTGACATCCTGTGACCCTACATCCTGGTTCAGCATAGTGGAACATTGTGGGACATGCAATGGCTGCTGTGATTACAGAGCAGTGGGAGGGGTCTCACTACAACTCCATGAAGCCACATAGCTCCAGTTCTGCAGCTAACACTGGGGATGTGCAAATATGAGCAGGTGCTGCTCAGGGCAAAACTGCCCAAGGGAGGTCCTGTGGTTAAGTGCTGTGAGAAAGAAAACAGCACCATCACCATTCCCACTGCCCCAGGCCCCTGCTTGACCTTGGGCAGGTTGCCTTGTCTCTCTGGCTGCATCCTGGAAGGCTGGTGTTGAGCTGGGTCCTGCCAGGATGTCTGGGTGTGGGAAATGTGCTTCCTTGCACTCCACACGCCGCTGCTGCTCCCTATTAATGCCTTGTTAAACACTGACTATTTGCCGTGCCTTGTCCCCGTGAGCTGTGCTGGGAGGGGGCTGGCTGCTTTGCCAGGTGTTCTTAGCAAAAAAAAAAAAAAAGGGATTTATTTCATTCCATTTTCTCCCCCTTTGGGAAGAGCCTTTCTCCCTGCTGTGTCCCTTCAGTGGGTGTCTGCATGTTGCCCCATGCCGAGAGCTGCCAAAGCACAAATCATTACCCGGGGTATGAACCGAGGTTTGCTCTTTGAAACCTCACCTGCCGAGTGACACAAATCCCGTGGTGGTTTTCTGCACACTGAGGAGTGAATGTTAGCTCTGATGTAGGAAGTGAAAACCTTGGGAGCTTCCTACTGAAAATATGCCCTTTGCAAACACTGTCACTGCTCATACTTGACGGGTGCTTGCTTGGCTGCAGGAGCAAACACTGCTGCCCCACAAAGCTCTCCAGCTCCTTGTGATTTATTATATACGAGATGAGCATAGAAACCCAACAGGATTGCTTTCTAAAGGAGAACTCCTGGAGTTCTTGACTCACCTTCCACATGGCAGCCCTTCAGGGTGTGCTCCAGTCACCCAGAAGAGAAAAAAACCCAAAAGAAGTCATCCTGGCAGCCCTGTCGCTGCAGAAATGGCAGCTCCTCAAGTTGAGGCTCTTGCTCCTTGCCAGGGCTCCAGGAGTCGAGGCTTTCAGAAGAGCTGCTGTGGCTTTCCACAGCTCTCCATTAGTCCTGGGAGCTGGCAGTTTTGAAATTCATATTTGCAGACCTTCCCCTCCCTACCTCTGCTCTCTCCCTAACTCGAAAAAATCCTCTCACCTCCAGCCTGGCTTCTAAGTACGTGATTGAGAACATGTGAATCCACAGTGCCTGAACTGTGAGTGACCTCCAGGGAGTAAGTGGGTTAATCAGAGCTGGGCTCTTCCCCACACTTCAGTCGCTAAAGCTCCTGCATTTCCTCCTGATGACTGATAAGGAGGGATTGAATTTATGAAAGAGATGAAGATGTTTGGATAAGCTACAGCACCAAAGCAAGGCTGCCTGACAAGTTGGGGCCTGAAGGAAGCCTGTGGAGTCGGAGGCAGTTTGGGTTGTTTCTGGGTTTTCGGTTTTGTTTTTTTCTTCCCCGGGCCTGTTCCCCCAGCTGGGATTGTGGATCCCCACAGACATCCAGAGATGTGGCTGAGTGCCCTGGGTATCCTAGCTGAAAGGATCTGCTCAGGGGTTTGGCTTGGTCCTAGGCTTTGTGGGGCACAGCTGGGATGTCTGGCAGCTTGTAAAGCCCCAGCCTAGCCTCGCTGCCCTCCCTCGGGGCCATGTACAGTAAATAGCATCTGCCACTTGTGTCACTGCTAATTGTGCTGCTCCTTAGAGCAGAGACATTGCTGTAATGCTGTGATGGGCACTCATGCCACAAGACCTGGAGCCTCACAGAAATGTGTCACAGAATCACAGAATATCAGGGACTGGAAAAGACCTCCAAAGATCATCCAGTCCAACCCCCTGCCAGAGCACAGCATCTATAGTGTCCTTGCTCTTCTTCTATCCCCACCTCTGAGCAGTTTTGAGGCAGACTTGGCCAGCTTCTCACTGTCTCACGAGCTACAAGCAGCCTGCTGCAGGCAGAGAGAGCTGGTGTGCCAGCTGCTGTGGCTGTGACTTTCTTTCCAAACCCAGATCCTATATGACAAATGTGGGTTCAGGTTATTGAGCTCAACTCTTGGTTATTTCCCTGCTGTTCTTCTGCTGTGCCAGAGAAGCCAACACCTGTGTCTCAGAGATGTTTATCTCTGGGTATTTTTAGACATGCCTTATCGATGCTGAAAGAAGGTGAATCATGTTTGGGAAAGGGAGCTGCTTCTCCTCCAAACGTGTTTTGGAAAACAGAACCTGAGCTCCAGAGGGAGGGGCAGGAAAGCAGCAGTGGGGAATGACCCATTACAGGCATGCAGCATCTCTCCAGCTGCCCGCGGGGAGGACAGCCTGTCCCCTGTGCCTCAGTGGGTCTTTGCCAGGACCTGGTGGCTTCTCTTGGGGCACTGAGCAGCCTGGTTCCTGCAGTGGGCAACGAGGTGACAGCTCTAAGGGTTTCCCCAGGGCTTAAATCTCTGGTCCCAGACCATTAGCCAGTACAATGGTGGGCTCAGGAGAGGTTGGCCACCTGCACACTGTGGCTCTGTCTGCAGTGCTGCACAATGGGCAGAGTTTGTTGAGCACCTTGCTTATGGTCATAGTGCCTTGGTTATCCTCTTGAGCCACCTGGAGAGTTCTCCACTTAGGTGCAGAGCTGTGGAGCAATGAAACCCCAGGAGAGCTTGGCTTTTTGTTGCTCTCTGGACTGCCTTCTTCCTCCTTAAAGGCACTGCTAAAGCTGGAGACCCTGGTTGCAGGGCAGCTCTGTGAGTGGCCACGAAGACTTTCTGCCTTCAGAAGGCTTTCAGGTGGGGTGGAGAAGATTAAACCTTGGGAGCTCCGGGCACAATTGTTGCCCCCTCCTTTGATATCCTCCCCCCGGCTCCAAACCTCTGCAGGAAAAGAAAGTAATTCGGGTTGATGTCTCCATTAAAAAGCTGCAGCAGTAAAGTGGTTGTTTGTGCTGAGAGGGGAATGCCCAGGGGTAATTTATCTTGACATTTATAGAAAGCATAAGGGTTTACTCATTCATAAAATGAAGGCAGAGGCTGTTGTGCTGCGCTGCCTGCGCTCCGCAGCCGCTCGAACATTATTGTAGCTGATCGTAATCGTTTCCGGACGTGCCCCAATATGCCTACAGGGGGTTGCATGGGAACAGTAACAATGTGGGACAGGAGAGCAAACCTGTTGGACAGGAACGGGCCCGACTGGAGCTAACAATCCTCTTCCTCACCAGGCTTTTCTGAATGGCAGGCCAGAGCCAAGGGGAGGACCTGCCGGTGGCTGGCACCTTGGAGCTGGCATGCGCTGGGCTCTAGGCTTGTTTTAGCTGGAGGGAGTCCTGGTGCTGGGGGTTCTCTGTGCTCTGTAGCTCTGTGGAATGCTTTGTTTTCAGAACAAGATGTTTTAGAAAATGATTTTTGGTGCTTTGTTCAAGCACATAGAGAGAGCTGCTCTGGTGCAGGATGGAGCAGAAGTGGAAGGTCTGGCTCTGGCCTTGGGGCAGAGAGCACCGTTAGATGCATCTCAAGATGTCTTCCTGTGTCGATAGTTGTTTGTGACTTCCCTTAAGTTCAGGCCTGCCTGCTGTGTGGACAGCAAACCTGTTTGTGTGGCTGGATCACGTTGGTGCACCCAGACTGGCTGTTGGTGCTTCAGAGAGGTGCAGGTTTTGTGTGCAAATGCAGTGGCTTGCAGAGCTTTCCTCTTCCCACAGTGCATTCCCAGGCTGCTCTTGGCAAACCTTACTTAGCAGGTCAGGAGATTGTGGAGGTGCTTCAGCCCATCTGTCTTTGCTGTTGAGATGCTGCTATCTCTTCTCTTGGCAGAGAAACAGATCCGTTAGGTTCTCATGGTCTGTGATGCTATTCCAGCTTTTTATGGCTGACCTTGTGGCACTGGGCTGCTGAACAGCCGTGGTATCAGAAGCGTTATCATTGTTAATCCCCTGTAATCCAACTTGCTAACAAGCCCCACTTGTAAATTAGCAGCTGTGGCAAAACCATCTGTGAAGGATCAGCAGGGGAGATGTTGTGGAAGACCTGCAGATGTTGCTTTGGACAGCAGAAGCATTTGAATTTGCAAGCTCCAGTCCTCAAGGGCTGGAGGTGGCCCTTGAGTGACCATCCATAGAAGATGAAGCAGTGGGCTTAGGGCAAGGAGAGTAAGGTATTGCCTTGGAAGACCTTTTGGTGTTTGTGAAGGATAGAGGGTGTTAAATAGACTGAGCTGCAGTGTGACTGGTCTCAGCTGATGGAGAGCCCAGGGCTGTATTTCAAGCAGCAATGTCCTTCCCATGAGCACATGACCTGTTCCATGCTGCCCCAGCAGGGATTTGGTGATGACTCTGCAGCCCAGGGCAGTGGCTGCCTAGCTCCCATAACTGTTCTTGGCTCTCTCTGGGTTTCCCTTTCTCTGATTCCTGCCAGCAGTAAGTGCCCACCTTGGGACTGATTTTTAGCATTGGGCATCTGGTGCTTATCACCCATGGTGGCCACCAGCCTGGAAAGTGCAGAGGCCAGGAAAACATGGGAACACTTTTCCTTGGACAAGCAGTGGAGGAAGCAGCTTTAGCTGCAGTGCAGCTGCGTTCAGCCAGGTGCTGCTGGCATCTTGCAGCTGGGGAGGACAAAAACAGATCCCCAGACCCCTCCCTGAGAACTGGAGGAGAGCAGACTCACCCGTGCTTTGCTGGCCTGCATGGGTGTTTAATAAACAGAAGGACCGAGGAGGAGAAACCTGCCTGGAGTTGTCTTAAGGTGATAAAATTCCTTTGCCGCTTGAGCGCACTGATTAGTGCAGCTTGATGTGAGGTGATGCTGGCTTTGGCTCTGGGCCTCTCCCTCCTCTCACTGTGTCTTCTCTGAGCACCCCAGCAGCTTTTTTGGCCACGGTGCCCCACCTGTTTTCATCACCATTGGGATACCATGTGGGAGATGGCTCCAAGTGCAGCTTTTTTGTCCCCCACTCCAGAGTAGCTGAAGAGGGGTGGGGCGAAGGGGTCGGGTGGTGTGAAGAGTAGCAGCTTGGCACCCCCTGCACCCATTCTCTGCACCCAGCCAGATTTTCCTCCTGTCTCTTGGGAGTGGCTGAGCTGCAGTTTTGGCAACAGCATCTCCTGGGGCATGACGTGCTGGAGTGTTTGAGCAGGTGAGCCTGAGCAAGCGCGGGCCGTGGTGACTCAGATCCACCCGGCTGCTGCCGGCACTCTGCCAAGGCCACCCGGGGCTGCAGGGGTTGTTGCCAGGCTGGGGGTGGGAGTGGGGGTGGCGGGTATTATGGGGTCCTGAACCTGGTGTGGGGGTATGGTGCCTCTCATTGTGTGGCTCTTCAGGAGCTTGGGTTAATCTAAATGTTAATTGAAGTGTTTCGGCAGTGGCTTGGCTTGAGGTGGGTGAGTCACTCACTGAGTCACACTATTCCCATGCCAGGTGGGGGACACTGCCTCTGCTCAAGTGTGACTGTGGGAGATCAGAGAGGAGACACAGCCTGGGCTCAGGTGTTACCAAGCTGCTCATCAAGAACTCTCCTGACACTGCTTTCCTGCTCATCTCCTTCCCCATGTGTTCCTGGGACTGACCCCCACGCTGACCAACTCTGCCCCTCCACTCCTTTTTCTCCTTGTGATCTGTGCTTTGGACAGTAACTTGGTAGCAGTAAATCTGAGCCCCTAAAGCTTGATGTGAACCCTGTGTGCAGCTCTGGTGGCTGCTCTCACCGTGTCACTTGGGACTTTCCCCAGTTTGATGCTTTTACACAGTCACAGCCTGTGGCTGAACAGAATGATGAGTTGGTGGGAATGGCTGACCAGGGCTGCTCAAAGCCTTGATCCCAGCTTGGGCTAAAACTGAACAGTAAAAGCAAAAGCTTGGCATTAACCCCCACAAATCTCAAGGTGCTGCAGGACCTTCAGCCCAGGACACCTATGCAGTTTGTGTGGGTTTCCCTCTTGAAGCTCCTTTTCTGCTGGGTGACCCCATGGGTGAAATACTCCTGCCCCCTTCCCAAGGCTGTGCCCACAGCCTGGCCTCCCCAGTGACACTGGGTGACACACTGGAAAGGGCTGTTGAGAGAAGCTGTGGATGCCTCATCCCTGGAAGTGGTTAAGACCAGTCTGAATGAGGCTTTAAGCAACCTGGTCTAGAGAGACGTCTCCCTGCCATTGCCAGGGGACTTGGAACCAGATGATCTTTAAGGTCCCTTCTAACCCGGGGCAGTCTGTGATTCAGTGACACCCGCGTGGGTGCCCCGAGCTGAGGCTGTCAGGGTCAACCCCTGATCCCCGCAGTGATCCTTGGAGCTGGGGGCGAGGCTGTGACATCACCACGGCCGCTGCCCGTTGGCTGCCCTGTCGGTGATGTCATTGCCACTCCTGCTCGCTTTCCCGGCCAGAGCCCCGCAGGGATGGGACGGTTGCCATGGAAACGTGCGGAGCATTCCCAGCCCATGGCCACATCCATAGCGGAGGATCCGTGGAGATGTTCGTGCTTCGGATGGGGCAGAATAATATCTGGGAGGAGTTAAAGCACTTAAGAGACGTATTTATGCATTTTACAATCATAGAACGGCTTCGGTTGGCAGGGATCTTAAAGATCATTTAGTTCCAACCCCCCTGCCATAGGCAGTGACACCTCCCACTTACCCAGGTTGCTCAAGGAGCCATCCAGCCTGGTCTTAAAAAACACTTCCAGTGGTGAGGCATCCACAACTTCTCTGGGTGACCTGTTAAGTGTCTCAGCACCCTCATAGTAAAGAATTTCTTCCTAAAGCCTAGGCTCCAGTTTAAAACCATTGCCCCTTGTCCTAGCACCACAGACCCTTATAAAAAAGTCCCTCTTTTGCAAAGCAAAAAGAAGTCTGCATGCATCAAATCCCCTTCACTGAGCAGGGAGCTAAAACTCCTTGCTGACACCTGAAGCAGACTAGAGGGAGCAGCTTTTCCCATGCTCTGGGTCTCCAGGGAGTTAAAACTAGTTGTGTTCCTCCCATTTAACCAGACTTAATCCTTCACCAGCCCAGAAAGAATAGTTATGAAGGACCTGGCTGCTGTCTTGCTGGAAGGAGGAGTTTTAAGTAAAGTTTTAAATGTTACCAAAGAAACTTTTTAAAAAGCAAACAGGGACCAGAGGTTTCAAGGGCAAGCTGGTTGGAGATGTCTGTTTGGAAAGTGAGCTAAAAGCAGCTGGTCCCTCTGAAGCAGCCCTGTGGGAGTGGAGGCTGCCCAGCTGCCCTGCTCCAGCCCACACTCCCCATCCCTCTGTCCTCTGCTGCTGGCTGCATGCTCTTTCCAAGGACAGAACAAAGCCTGTTACCCCAGAGTTCAACTTTGACCTTGCTGTGGCAGGATTAAACTCTCACGAAGATGAACAACTCGATTTGCAAAGAGTTAATTTCCCCCCTCCCTTCCCTCTGTTTTTTACTCCTATTCCTTCCAATTGGCCTGGCTTGCTGCAGAGGAATTGGGAAAGCAAACAGAAAAGAGACCTCAGCCTTGGGGGTGCTGCTGTCTGGAGAGCGATGCAGGTGACCCAGTGCTGCTGCAGCACACAGAAGGGTGCACAATTTGGGCTTTACCTTCTCCCCCTTATGTCTATGGCTCTGTACTTTGCTCTCAGGGTTCATTTGGTGGTTTGGGAGCATCTCTGCAAAAGCCACTTGTAGGGAGCCCCAGCAGAGGAGCCGTTTGCAAGTGCAGAGAGGAAATGCATCCTGCTGTGGATGTACAGTGCAGGCTGCCAATCCTCTGGCTAGCTGGCACTGCCAGCTGGTGGCATTGATCTCTAATTTAGCCCATGGGCCAGAGTGACTTGGTCTGCTCTATAAAGGGCTGCATCTCCAGCACCACCTGCTTAACTGGGTGCACCTGTGCCTACCATGGCCTCATTGCCATCCCCTGACTGCAATTGCTACTTGTTACTCATAGAAGGAGGGAGGTTTTGCCCGGAGAATGGAGTTCCTGTCCTGAAGCAGGTTCTGCTGTGGAAGCACCATCAGTGGCTCTTCTCAGGGAAGAGGTTTTTTCCCTAATGCAAGCAAAAAAGGTTTGTCCTTTGATTATATTTTGTACTGAAATCTGGGTTTAGTTTTGGTGAAAAACTGAGTTTTGCAAGGGCTAGGATTGCTTTGTTTTTACATACCCCCTCCTCCCCAACAACAACCTAAACCAAAGCACTACAGCCTAAAATTTGCAGTGACTTCAGCAGCAGCTTTCTAAGTATCTGCTGATTCCTTTTCAAGTTAAAATGTTGTCCACACCTTTTCTCAGCTAACTCCCAGCTCACTGAGTTGGAGAATAATGAAATGTGTGTCCTGGTGAGCTCAGACCTGTGCTCTGTGTTGCTGTGTTGTTGCTGGGCTGGTGTGACCCAATGAGGCTGGTACAGAGGATGATTTGAACACTGTTCCAAAGAAGCTGACTGCTGACCAGCTTTGGGCATAAAGATGTCTCCTCACTCTAGTCAAAAATTCATTGGAGTTTGGAGAGGCTGAAATAAGTGAAAGCAAAATCTTGTCTGTGCTGTGAGGCAGCCACCTGTTAGTTAATAGATGAGAAGAGGAAAAAAAAAAAATTTACTGCTGGTGTGGTCTTACCCTTAGTGGCAGCTTTGCTTCTTGCCAGCCCTGGCTCCTGGCACTGCCCTCTTTTGCCACCCAGGCAAATGCATTTTTCATTCATTATATAACTGCTGAGTGTGACTGACAGAGCTAGTCAGGAGTTGCAGCAAGCCTCTAACCAAGAGGCTCCTCCAAGCTTCCCGAGAGGGAGGGCGATGCAGCCGGACAGCTTCCCATCTCTTTGCCAAACTCAGCTGGTCCTTGCCAAGAAGCAGGGATGTGGGGGCTCGGGAGAGCGGGCGGGTGCCCAGGATGCCGCTTGCAGGGCTTGGGTGTAAGTGGAAGCAGATGTTGGATCTGCAGGCAAGCCAGGAGCATCACCAGAGCTGCTCAGACTGGGTGTCTGGGAGGATGCTGTGAAGTTGGGGCCAGATGTACTTAGGCGCCTGACTCCTGTTGTAGTCAGTGGGATCTGGGCTTTGGAAGCAGAGGCTGTGCCAGACCATGGGACTGTGGAAGGCTTCTGACCCGTTTAAGGCCAAGCTGAGGATTACTGTTTGCCTGCAAGCGAGCTGCCAGGAGCTGTTTCAGATGCCTGTGCTTGCGGGTGCTGCTGGGAACCCATGGCACAAAAGGGCTTCTCCTTTGTCGTACCCAGGGCAAGAGCATCCATGTGCCCTCCTGGACCATCTCTGAGGTTTAAGTAGGGCAGGCAGGGTGGGTGTTTTACTCACTGCTTGTACCACGAGACAGCAAGGCTGGTGCAAGCCTGTGCTCCCCCATGGCTGCACTGGGGCTGTGCATTGCAGTGGAGTGCACATGGTGGGACTTGGTGATCTCACCGTATGTTGTGGCTTTCTTGCAATGAGTGTGGAGGATGCTCAGGGACACAGGCTTCAGCACTTCCATCTTGTGCACTTCCTTTGTCTCCCACCCTGGCCTGGTGCCCCAGCTTGTCCTCCCTGATACAGTGTGGAAGGTGCTTGGAGAAAGAGCTGCTTTATGGGAAGGGAAAGAATTGAGCCCTGACATTGTTTCACAGCTGGCATGGTTCAGAGCATGACCCTTTCAGGGGAAGGGTAACTGCTGGGCACCAGCGTGGGTGTGAAGGGTGTGGGATGGTGCAGCTGACCCTGGGGAAAGCAGAGGTTATGGAAATGCAGGCAGGGAGGGCACAGAGAGCCCAGGGCTTTTACACAGGCATTGCCCCAGGGATGTGAGCTGGAGCAAAGCTGCCTCTAGCCCCTAGGGGAGAGGGGCAGGATCTGGATCAGTACCTTGGGGCAGCCCTCACTTTGGCAGGGGATGTGGAGCCTGGGGTTTGGGCATTCAGCATCATGATATTTGGGAGCTTGCCCAAGACCAAGGGCAGACAAGTGGCTTGGGAGTGAGAGGTGGGGAGAGCTGGGGAGAGCATCTCCACCACACACAAATCCAAACCGTCAGGGGCAAAACTCCTCTTCAGGTGGTGTAAGCCAGCTCTGTCCTGCCTTTGGACTTCAGCAGCCTTTTTTTTTTTTTTAAATGGTTTTGTTTTACTTTTTATTTACAAACCCTTTGCTATAGCCTGAGGAGCGCAGAGTGGGAGGACAAAACTCCTGGTTTGCAGCCCACTATTACTAAGCAACCATGTCCTAAAATTCACAGCCCAATGGACAGAACTTTGTTTACCAGGAAGAAAACACTTGAAAAGGGGAATCTTTGGCGGAAGCATGACGGGATTAATGCTGGGGTTTCTTTAGGCAGTTCTGTTGTTTTTCAGGGCCTGACCTTGGTGCTCTGGTTCGCTTTTGCCAAGCGACTCTTTTCCCTGACTAACTTAGAGTGTGGTATTGTGCTGGGGTGGGAAGGGGG
>VWYK01032035.1:26580-38463 GCA_013399775.1 Semnornis frantzii | reverse complement strand
GGGGGGGAGGAGGGAGAGCCAGGTTTGGCAGCACAAATAGAAGCCTGAGATTATCTGCTTTAGAGCAGAGGGAGTCGATCATTAGATGCCTTGCTTCTGAAAATCCCTCTGTAATTAATTTTCTCCTGAATTAATTAGGAGAATTGTGAAGGGAAGCTGGGCCAGGAAGGTGCAAGGGAAGGGTTTCTGGGATGATGGGTGTTGGCAGGAATTAAATTGCCTTCCTCTCCTTTCCTGAGCTGACTGCTAGAGCTGCTGTGAGCTGTGGCTGGTGTGAGGTGCTGTGCGTGATGTGTCACCATCCCGAGCGCTGGTTCAGGACATCTTTCCCCTTTTTGTGTCTGCCATTGGCACAGGCAGCACTGGAGTGAGATGGGCAAAGGCAGACACCTCATTGGGGCTGACATAGTGAGGCTGAGCAGTGCTGGGCTATGTGAGAGACCATTTCCAGGGGCTGTCCAGGATGTGCTCCTCATCAGAGGGCTAAACGTGGAGGAGGAAAATCAGTTTCAGCCTCTGGCTCCAGTGGAGGAGAGGGTTTAGGAGATGTTGGTTTGTTCTCAGCTTTGCTGTGCAGTGAGTGGAATCACTGCCTCAATTCCATTTGGAAATGGGAGCAGTCAGTGAGCCTTTACTGCACGGTGCCTTGCAAGCAAGAGCACGTAGGAATGGAGAGGCTCTGTCTTGGGCTTCCCGTGATCAGCAGAAAGATCTCCGTCATCATCCCCAGCTCGGTTTCCTGCATTCAGCCCTCTGTTAGTGTCAAGCAGCAGAAACTCCTGGGCTAGTGGATGTGCACCACCCTCCAGAGCTCACCTGCATGTGCCGAGCTGGGCTGAAGCCGCTGCCTGCCCGTGGCCCCCTGCTCAGGCGCGCTGCGGTCAGCGGTGGCTAATCCTTCCTTCCCTGCTCGGGGCTGGCGGAGGCGGGTGGGAGGGAAGGGCAGCCTGACGAGCATGGGAATCGGGAAGGCTATTCAGTGGTAATTACCAGCCTCAATACTGAGCGTGGGGGAGAAGAGGGGGAGCTAGGAGAGAGGGGAAGACCCATGGGGAAAAGCATCGTGAGGAGATTCCTCCCTCTCTGTCACCGCAGAAAGGGAGCAGGCTGGGGGGCAAGGGGAGGGACGCAAGGGGTGACACCGTTGGGCAAATCCTCCCTCCTTGTGCTGTGGCTCTGCTTGTTGTCTCCTGCAGATGCCGTGCTGGGTAGCTGGTCTCCAGGGATTGCAAGTCCTGAGCCTGTGTCTCGGTGTCAGGGACCCCCGACCAGTCCCTGACAAGCTGTCCTTGTGGCATGAAGCAATGTGCTATTGCACCTGCCTAATTAATCCCAATTAGTCCAAGTGCTGTTGCTTCTCCAGGCAGTGGTACCTCCTGGGGGCAGAGGCTGAAGGGAGGGGGGGTAGAGACTTTGCCAGCAGCTGGTGGGACTTGGGCAAGGAGCTCCTGAAGTCTCCTGTGGTGACGTTTCCAATGTGCCTGATTTGAAAATGAGTTTGGCATACCCAAACTCACAGCTGAAACTGGGCTTGAGCAGTCTGTGTTTGCAAGGCACCTGCACAGCCCTTCACAGAACTCATGGGTCCTGTGACAGCAGCTAGAAGAAGTCAGACAGTGATCTTTAGGTCCTCCAACCCATTTGGGAACCCCTGCTCTAGGGCAGTTTGTCTAAGACTGGCTTTTCCAATTCAGGATACTGCTGAAGTAGGCACCAAGGAAGCTAGATCCAATGTCTTGTGTGTGGGAATGATCTGTGGTGCTGTAAATGAAGACTGGATTGTTGTTTGCTTCAGCTCTCTGCCTATCACCTGACAAAGGGTTTGCTCTCCTACCCTAGTTTCACTTTCTCAAATGACTGTCAAATGTCTCTTCCCCTGAAATGTCAGTAGAGCTTTTATTTAGCAGAGGTTTGGGATATTCTTCCTACCAGATTACACATAGAATGTAGACTTTGAGGTCTAATCCCATCTCCAACAAGGCATGGCACATCATTTGGCTCTGGCATTATCCTTGGGTTTGATAATCTTCAAGATCTTTTCCAACCAAAACAGTTCTGCAATTCACAGCATCCAAACTTGGTTGCCACCACAGGGACCCAAGTTTGTTTCTCCATCAGTTTGCACTCAGAGGTCCCCACTGCCCTCTTTTTGCCCCAGATCTGGGAGATTCTCAAGGTTGCATTGAACAGGGAGGGGCTCAGGTTGCACTTCCCAGGGCTGGGTTGCCACCACTCTCCGGTGATCCCGGAGGCTTTTCCATGATGTCCTGCTGCAGGTGCACTGCCCTCGGCATCGCAGGGAATGCAGGACCTGCTCCTCTCCCTGCCACTGCTTCTTCGGGGCTACAATGTTGAGGGTAATAAAACCCCTGAGGTCCCTCTGCCCTGCTCTGAATGGGACCTTTGTCTCTGCAAAGAAATGACTTGAAACTGATCTGGGGAAAGGCGATTGTTATCTGAAGGCTCCTGAACTGTTTGGATCCTGACTTTGTTAGAGATCTTGTAATTTAAACTTCAACCTGCTTATTAGAAATTTGAGATAATAGTTTAATAATAAAAAGCAGAATTTTTCTGCCCTCTTTTCTCCCTTGGTTTCTGTGTTCCTGTCCTCTTTCTCTCAGCTGCTGGGGATATTTAATCGTGTGATGCAAGTGTCCCTTCCCCTCCACCTCCCTCTTTGTTTTTATTTTCTGAAATCTGAAATGGTGAGATGTTTCTTTTTGAGGTCTGCCAAGGAAAAATGATGCAGGCTTGTCCCTGTGCGTGCACTTTGGAGCATGCCCATGGAGAGCTGAAAGGGGCTGGAGGCAATGCCAGCTTGGGAGTTGTCCTCAGTTCGTGTGGGTCTCCTCCTCTGCCAGGGCCTGGAAATCCATCCAGGTGAGGGGGAGGGGGTCCCCTTCCTCATGCAGCTGCCCTCTAAGAAGATCCCTGCACACCCCCAGCTGCTCAGTGCTTCTGCTCAACCCACTGCCCTGCCCAGAGGGCAGTTTGGGCTGGGATTTGGGAGTTCTTCCTAAGAATGATCCTCATCCAAATTTCCCCAGCTGGGCAGCAGCTCCTTGGCCCCAAAAGCACCCAGAGGAAACGTGTTTGGACATGTGCGGGGTGTATCAGCATTCCTGCCGCCCTCCCGCGCTCCCTCCCTGCCCGGGAGTGAGCCACTTGCCACGGGGCTGGAGGTGTCGATCCGGAGCCCCCTGCCAAGCCTATGCCTGGGGTGCTATTGGAAGAGGCTGGCAACCCGTAGGGCTCCCCTGGGGCATGTGCATGAGGCAGGTGGGCAGCAGCCCTGGCACGGCCCCGCTCTGCCTTGGTTCCCTGCCGCTCGCCCCGTGAGCGGATGGTGTCTGCAGGCAGCGCTCGCTGCTGGGAGCGCACTGCTGGTGCCAGAGCCTGCGTCCGGCTGCAGCGACTCCGCTCCCGGGGCGCAGGAATGCGGGGGGCTGGGTGGGAGCCTCCCCGGGTGACCCCAGTGGGTGTGGGACCGGCCGTGGCGGAAGCCACCCCAGCAACCCCACGTTGCTCTCTGCACTCCGGTACCTTCGGTTCTTCCCCTCAGCTGCTCCCGGCTGCGAGGAGCAGAAGGGTTTGCTTCTGCGGCTTCCTCCTGGGGGAGTAAAAGCGAATTGAGCTGAGCCGCCGCGGGTGAGGTGCTGTGGCTCTGTCCTGGTTTGGAGGTGACCACCAGGCAGTCAGGCACACTTGTGGCACAGACCCTTGCTGCTACCTTCTGCTCTTGTTCTGCTGTGCCTCGATGCTCATTCATATGAGCTTTGTGCTCAGAAGTTGGAGGGGTGGATTAAGAGACAAGACAGGGTTCTGGAAACCTGCAGCTGTGTAGGTTGCGTTTTGCTTCTGCCTCCTGCTGAGTGCCTTGGGCTGTGAGGATGCTCCAGGTGTTCTTCATGGGGAGTGAGGAAGCTCAGAAGGGCATTCTGGGGGGCTCCCCATCGTTGCACCATAACCCTTCCCAGTTGTGTGCAGTGCAGAGAAAATGTCATTCCAGCCAGGCAGGCTTTGACAGTCCCACCCAGAGCAAAAGGCTGGGGCTCAGCCAGGAGGTTTCTGGTGAGTTTAGCTCTTACAGAGGCGTTTGGATACTGCTGGCTCCCATGGCTGTTGCTGGCTGAGAGGAATTACAGGGAGACAGAGCTCAGCTGGAGCCACAGCTAGTCTGCAGATTTGGCAAACTTGCTGTTTAATGACTGTAGCTGGGCTGCTTTGAAGGCAAAGGCCCAAACTCACAAAAGTTACCTGTCTAAAGTCATGTTCATGGGCTCTGGATTTGCTCAGACACTTACATGCTGGATCTTCAGCCCTGGGCTTCTTTCCAGGCTGGGAATGTTTGGTGTGGGTGAGGGGAAATGCTCCTGCTCGGTGCCCCTGTGCTGGTGATGGACAGCCCAGGGTGAGAAGGGGAGATGTATTTGATGTGTCTGTGGGTGCTTCTGAGCAATTTCCTGCTGGGCCCAGGTTACCTTGGTTCATATTGGCTCCTGCTCTAGATGCCACTTCCATGACATCATTTGGCTCTTGAAGAGTGGAGGAGGTGAGACACTTCTGAGTGATTATCTAGTGCAAATAGCCCATGGTAAATAGACTCAGTGAAGTATTGACACTGAGACTGTTTCTCTTCCTAATTTCCTGCTCTAGGTGAGTTTGCCAAATAGCCAAAAATAGAGGGAGGGGGGGCACCCAAACCCTGCAATCCCAAGCTCAGACCAGGACTTCAAATTTCAAGTCAGGGCATATAGCTGCTGTCATCCAGGTAATTGTGTTAGCAGTTAATGACATAACTTCCACATGGGATCTTGGATGAGGACTAATTTTAGGAAATGAGTCTATTTAACTTGTTTGTATTAGTTGAGAATCTTCCTCCTGGACCCATGCCCTGATGTTCTCAGCATTATGCTGTCAAACTGATGGTCCCTGTCCTGGATACAGCTACCTTTCCTGGGACAAAATATCCTAAAGAGGCATTAAAATTAGTTCCTTCTAACATGCCCTATCCTTGCCTTTTGCTCAAATGGCACCCAGAGTGGATGCATTTCCAAGGTGAGGAGGGATGAACAAAATCCTTGAGGACTGATGCACCTAAGCTGTGATGAGCAACACTTTTCCCATCAGAAGAGCACTGCCTATGCTCCCTATCCCCTCTTGCCCTGTGGAGAGGGTACTGAGGGTGCTGCCACTTGCTTTGCATCACTCTTCTCCTGCAGCACCCTCCTCACCAGCCACACATCATATGAGTGCCTGAGCAAGTCTGGAGCTCACAAATGATTGCACACAGGCAACTTGATGGGTTTGGGCCTTGTGATGGTTTGAGAGTTACCTGCTCCTCCAACTCTATGAAAATCACATAGACTAGACTCAGCCAGCTGGAAGTTGGCTGAAGCACTGTTTACAGCTTAGCACAATATACAAGCAGATATATACACAATAGACAGGAATATTTACAGCTATATACAGAAATATACAAGTTAAAGGTAATACAGAAACACAATCCCCCTCCCAGAAATCAGAGTCCCCAGGAGGGGCTCCCAACCACCCTTCCACCTTCTCCCTACCCCTCTACCTTATCCCAGGGTCTTGCCTTACGTGCAAGGTGAGTTTGGAGGATCAGCAAGGGGGGTTAGAAGCAGAGTGATTAGTTGGGTTACACAGCAGACAGGCCAGAAGACACAGCAGCTCCCAGAGAGAGTGAGACTCTCTCTTATCTATATTTGTGTCCTTGATTTTATACATCTCAGCAAGCATATGAGTGAAGTAGACATCACCATTGTTTTCTCTTCACAACCTGTAATCTAATTTTTCTCATTAAAATATTCCAATTATCCTCAAACCAGCAGAGGCCTTTGCCTTTGGATGAGCTTCATCCCCAACTCAACATGCTGGCTGCAGCACAGGTCCTANCTTTGTGGTTTGGGTGAAACTCTGCAAAGCCCTTCTGAGGTTCCTCGTGGCGGCCAAGAGATCCTTTGGCTGCGTCAAATGCTCTCTCTTGCCTTTGTGCCTAAAACTCCTGAGAGAGCTTTTGGGCTGGCACAGCAGCAGTGTTAAGCCCATCATAGGTCCCTCTTAATTAAATTTGAAAACTGCTTGGATAAGAGGGCTTTCTGAGCCAGTCAGGTGCTGGGCCATGGGCCTGAACGACTGCCACAGACTAGCACTACCACCCACAGTCCTGATCCCCATGACATGTGTACAGATTATGGAGAAATCCCTCAGCAATGAGGCTGATTTAACTCTTTCGCGCTCTGGGGCTTTTGCACGGAGTTCCAGGCTGTCCCCAGAGCCTGGTCCTGGCTGGGAGCCATGCTGGTGGCTTTGTCCTGCCTTTCTGGGGGCTCGGTTAGCCAATGGTGTCAGTAACGGTGCCTCCATCACCCAGTGCCAAGGTGGAGGACTGCTGCAGACCATGCTGGGTACATGTAACCTGTCTGAGGAAGGTGCCATCTAAATATCTTCTTGGCTGGCGGCATGATCAGCAATGAAAAAAGGAGGCTTAGGGTCACCATGTTGCCAAGGAGGAGTGAGCAAAGGGATGGAAGCAGAGAGTCCCCTGTGGAGAAAGCTCTGTGCAGTGCAATGGGATGATTTGATTTCTTCTGGGAAGTGCCCATGCTCGCTTCATCCCAGTCCACCCAGGTCCAGCCTCCCAGCAAGTCGTGTCTGCCTAACCTGCAAAACAAGGCCATGCTCCCTGGCAGAGACAGCATGGAGAGAGATAGGCCAGAGCTGTGCTTTAATCCATCCTGCTCAAAGCAGACCTGCCTCCCGCCAGCTCTGAGATGTGTCTTGTGTCCCAGCTTCGAGCTCTTTGAGCTCCCCAGCTTGTGCAGCCACCTGCATTAAGCATCTTGTCACCATGTATATCCAGCATGGAGCTGACCATACAAGTGCTGGAGGCTTTGAGGTTTCTTAATAACAGAAAAATAACTTTTTCCATCTCCACTTGGAGGGATAAAAACCACCCCAAGACTTGAGCAACCCAATCCCTGTCCTTCGGGCACCTGGGTTCTGCCTGGGAGCTTTCACAGAGAGGTTTTACCAGATGGTATTGAGGCTGTACCCTTCCCGCATTCCCAAGGTTTTCCCTGCTGGTATCCAAACTCGGCACTTCCTTGGGATGGGTGAGAGCTGGAAAAAGCCAAGCAGGGCTGTAGACATGCAGAGCAATATGTGACTTCACTGGCAGCAGCAATGGCTTCACCTTCTATAACAACTCCCAGTTCTTGACATGTGCCTTGGTCTAATGGCAGTGGGTGTTTGAAGCAGGAGGGAGAGGTGGTTTAGGAGGATTATTAAAAAGCAATAATGCAACTTGTTGAAGTGTATTGAAGCCCTCTTCCAGCCTGGAGTTTTGCTGGAGTCAGGGGTTTTTTTTTGTCTCCTATTAAATCACACGTTCCCAAGGAGCCTTCGAGCCCATTGCACTGGGCACATTTCAGAGCCAGGCCAAAACCAACAATTATCTCCAGTTTCAGGAAATTTGAAGCTGTGGTTAGCAGTGTCTTCTTGAGGACTGACAGATGACACAGGTGGCTTAGCGTGCAGCCAGCGCTAACCCTGCGTGTCGATGGCATTCATCATCTCGACAGGTCGCCGTGTGGCAGATTGCTCAGGGTAGGTCTCCTAGTTGGGAGGTCAGAGGTGCAGGTCTTGGAGGAGGTTTGTGTGAGAGTGGGCTTGCAGCCGGCCCTGCTCATGACCCAACTTGCTGTGCTGGGTCGGGGTGACCCAGGGAGCTCCGCTTCCCGTGCTGCTTGCTGCCATCGTGTCCCCAGGCGATAGGGAAATCACTCCACTGCTTCCTGCAGAGAAATGGAGGTGGTGAGTTTCATAGGCTCTTACTAGGCCTTTACCATGAAGTAAGGGCTTAGAGAATACTTTCCTCACTGGAAATTTGTTTTGCTTTGATCAAATGTATTGAGAACTCAGGGCTCCTGATGCCCCTCTAGAAGCTACCTTGTGTCTGTCCCTCCAAGCTCTGACCCCAGCTCCTCTTTTCTTCAAGCTCTGCTGGCTTTGGATTCATGAGGAAAAGAGGGATTTGTCTCAGCTCAGTGAGTGAGCCAACAGTTTTCCAAGCCCTGTTGGTAAGCCCTGGGATTTGCCAGCCTGTGATGGTTTGGAAGTTACCTGACCCCCACACTCTGTAAAATCCCCCAGACTAGACTCAGCCAGCTGGAAGTTAAGGACTGAAGCTCTATTTACAGTTTAGCACAATGTACAAACAGAGATATACACAACAGACAGGAACAGTTACAGACATAGACAAGTTAAAGGGAATACAGAAACACAACTCCCCTCCCAGAAATCAGAGTCCCCAGGAGGGGCTCCCAACCACCCTTCCACCTTCTTCCCACCCCTCTACCTCACCCCAGGGTTTGGCTCACGTGCAAGGTGAGTTTAGAGGATGGGCCAGGAGGGTTAGAAGTAGAGTGGTTAGTTAGATTAACTAATAATCTACTTAGAGAGGAGACAGGAGAGGACCCACTGGCTTCCAGAGAGAGACCAAGAGACTGTCTTATCTGTGTTTTGTGTTCTTGTTCTTATACATCTCAGCAAGCCTATGAGTGAAGCAGGCATCACCATCGTTTGCTTTTCACAACCTTTAATATAATTTTCTCCATTAAAATATTCCAATCAGCCTCAAACCAGCACATAGACTGAGAGAGTGTTTGGCATCTCTGTGTGACTGGAAAGTCCCAGTCTCTTATCCTAGGGGAACAAGGATCAGAAACTCACAGGGGCTGCTACTCAAATGCCTGCAGTGGGGAGGAAGGATATGTTTCATCAAAGTGAGTCCCTGCTGTCTGAGTTCCTGGTTAGGATCTTGATATCATCTAAAAACCAACATGGGGAAATAAACAATGACTCTAGTTTTGTTTTAGCCCTCTCTTTCTTTCTGCCATTATTTAACCTTTTGATTACTTCAGGAATAGCTGAAACCTCAGGTCCCAACAGATGCAGTGATTTGTTTGTTGGGGAGCCTCTACTGCTGGTCTCTTCCTGTAATCCTGTAAAAGCCCAAAAGAGGAGGAAATATTTCTTGGAGGCAGATGAAATGAGACCTCCTTTGGCTCTTCCCTGTTAATAATCCGAGGTGTGAAAATCCCTCTGGTATTCATGAGCAGATGTGATTCAGGAATACTAAAGACATGAGAACCTGTCATCAGATGATGTGGATCAATGAGTCATCTGCCAGACATGGCAATTCTGCATATCATTCAGCATACCTGAAACTGATGCTATTTTGATGGTGTTCTCTGGTGCCAGTGGGACTTTGGCCATTGAGCAAGTCCAAAGGGCCCTCAACGTGGCAGCAGACCTTGCTGCTTTAGAGACACTTCACCAGGAAAGAAACTTGGGTTGCCAGGAATCACCACCTAGTGCTGTCTGCAGCTTTGATGAGGAAATTTAGATTTCTGTTGAGCAGTGCAGAGAAAACAAATCTCCCCCCATCAGCTGCCTTCAAAGGAAAAAGCTTCCTGCCCCTTGGTTTTGCCAGTGGCTAGGCAGTTAACATGGCATCCATGTGCCCATGGGCTGCAACAGTGTGGTGGGAGCCTGGGGAAAACCTGCTTCTTGCAGGAGGAAGATAAGGATGCAGAGCCACCCTGAGCCACCATCCCTGGATCTCTTGGGCTGCAAAGAGTTTTGTGTTCTTTACCTTGCAGTAGTAGAGAGCTGCCAAAAAAATTGTTCCCTGGTCTGTCATGGAGTCATAGAATGCCTTAGGGACCTTTCAAAGTCATTTAGTCCAACCCCACTGCAGTCAGCAAGGACATCTTCAACTAGAGCAGGGGACTCGGAGTCCAGTCCAACCTGACCTGGAATGGTTCCAAGGATGCAGCTTCTAACCCTTCTCTGGGCAACTTGGGGCAGTGTCTCACTACCCTGAGTGTGAAAGAAGTCTTCTTTCTCTCTAGTCTAAACCTCCCTTTTTTGGTTTCAAACCATCATCTCTTGTCCTGTCACAACAGGCTCTGCTCAATAATCTGCTCCCATCTTTCTTACAGGTCCCTTTAAGTACTGGAAGGTCACCAGAAGGTCTCCCTGGAGCCTTCTCCAAGCTGAACAACCCCAACTCTCTCAGCCTGCCCTTAGAGCAGAGAGATTCCAGCCCTGGGACAATTTTTGTAGTCCTGCCTTTATTTTACAACAGCTAATGGCTGACCAGAGCCTTGAAAAGTTTGCTGTTGCTTTTACAGAAGCCTTTTCTTGCTGCTTGGCTTCCTTTCTGTGATTTTCCTCCTGTGCTTTCTCTCCTTCCTTCCTTCTTCTGCTTTTCTTTGCTTGAATTTCAGGGAAAAACATGCACAGCCTTCCCAAGAGAATATTTTGCCATGGTCAAAACTTGTTAAATGCTGTAATTAAAATATTTGCCTCATTAACTTGGAAATGATGTTTCTTAGTACATGATACTAGATATTTTTTTCCCCTTTTTTTCTTTTTTCCTTGCTAATTAAGTTGCCATTTTCAAGAAAGCTGCTTCAGAAGATGCTGGAGTGGTGAGGTTGCCTTTAATGGGACCCTCAGTCTGCTCCCTACAGACAGTGTCGTAGGCAAAACAGGGAGGGGTTGTCAAAGGTGTTTTTAAAAAGGGATCTGCTGTGCCTGGGTGGTGGAACACAGAGGTGTGGATGTAGGAGGCTATTCTTGGTCTAGTCATGTCTTCTGGCATTTCCTAGCTTTCTCAAAGTGATGTGAATCCCTTCAGGGCCTTGCTCTGGGTTTGTGTTGGGAAGATGAGGTTTGACCAGTTTGCTGCCATGGAGGAGCTGCTGGAGCCATCAATCTCCTGGGCTGGTGGAGTGAACCAGCATGGCAGGCAAAACCCCCAGGCTGCAGGGGCCTTGCTCCCTGTCCTCCACTAGCTGTGTGGCACTTTCTGTGTTAAACTAAAGCAGCAGCAGAACCCAAGAGTTCACAGCTGTTGAGACTTGCATGCAAAACAAGGAGCAGTTTCCAGTGGCCTTGGTGATTTTTCTGCCTACTCACAGAATTCCCCTCAAGGATGTAGAGTGCTGAGGGAGACTTTGTCCACAGGACTCTCGTGAGGGGCTACAGGAGCTGAGTCCTGCAGTGTAGCTTTCTGCAAGCTATTGAGCAGCTTTTTCATTAAGCAAGGTGCTGGTCTGGTTCTGTCTTGATTTTCCAACCCTGTTGTCTCTGCTCTGGTGCTGAGATGCAAGAAGGTTTCTGCAGTGATCCAAGGAGCTCAGTATGGTGGATTACACAGGCTGGGTTGATGCTGTTCACTTGAGCATCTTCTCAATTAGCTTCTAAGTTAGTTGTCAAGGCTCACTTTTGAGCATTGCCCCACATTCATCCCCTTCATGTGAAGGGGTCTGTTGCTGCTGCTGAGGACTTGTTCTGTGGGTGTAACTCATCCCATAAACTTCTAGAGAAGGGCTCAGTCCCACCTCTCAACATGCTGCTGGCAATGACTAGAGGGAGCTCCTGGGGAGATTCCTCACCTCCCTAGAGAGGTTTGCTGTTGTGAATCACGGTTTAGGAACATGTCCTGCAACAAAGCAAAGTTCTCTGTGCTTGCCCATTCCCCTCTGCTCCTCATGCTGATCTCCTCCCAGATATGGATGGGTTTGGGTCTGTGCAAAGCTGGGTGGTGTCAGACCAGCTGTCCCACAGGCTCTTTCTTCCTGTGCTTTACAGAGGGGAGCAGGGGCTGTGGGTGCTGCAGGGGGCCATGGGTGCCGCAGGGGCCGCGGGTGCTGTGGGGGGCCATGGGTGCTGCAGGGGCCGCGGGTGCTGCGGGGGGCCATGGCTGCCACAGGTGCTGCAGGGGCCATGGGTGCTGCAGGGGCCATGACTGCCGCAGGTGCTGCAGGGGCCATGGGTGCTGCAGGGGCC
>VWYK01032035.1:16170-26573 GCA_013399775.1 Semnornis frantzii | reverse complement strand
GGTGCTGCAGGGGCCATAGCTGCCGCAGGTGCTGCAGGGGGCATAGCTGCCGCAGGTGCTGCGGGGGGCCGTGGGTGCCGCGGGGGGCCATGGGTGCTGTGGGGGGCCATGGGTGCCGTGGGTGCTGCAGGGCCGCGGGTGCTGCAGGGGGCCATGGCTGCCGCAGGTGCTGCAGGGCCCGTGGGTGCTGCGGGGGGCCGTGGGGTGCTGCTGGGGCCGTGGGTGCTGCAGGAGCAGCTGCCAACATCTCTCTGGTTACAACCCCAACAGAACTCCTCGCTCTGCTCCTTGACAGTTACCTGTCCGCAGATCCCAGCTGGGAGTTTTCTGTCAGGCTGGTGATTGTGGTTCAGAGCAAGGACAGACTTATGTACACATCACCCTGGCAACGTTTAGATAAAGGCCTCCAAGAAGCGCTGGGGTGCATATTATGGGCTATTGCCATTTTCTGCTTCTGCGCATGTGGGCTCCTGACATTAGCCTGAGGTGCAGGGAACACCCGAGCTGGTTTCATCACCTTCCCTGCCTCGTGTTTTTGAAAATCTCTACCCTGTGTGGTTTTCATTTAATAATTTATTTTCATTATTCTGTCTCTCTTTTTTTTTGGGGGGGGTGGGGGGTGGTTTCTTCCAAACCCTGTTGCAGATCTGTACCCAAAAGTCTCTCAGGGACACAACTCAGCACATGTGAGCTTAACCCCAGGGCAGAGTGTGAGCACAGAGGACCTGGCTTGGGCTGGCTGATGCAAAGTGCTCCAGGGCTTTGTAAGGAGAATGAGTGGCCCTCGGATTTACTGAGTGTAGCATCGGGGTTAATGCAGCAAGCAGCCTCTGCAGAGCCTTCTGCGTGAGGCTGCTTGCATGTAACTTGGGCCAAACTTGTCACAGTAGTTTAGCCATGTAGAAATAAAGAACCTGATCTGACTGGATAAGTCAAGCCACCAGCCTTGGACTTTTGTTTTAGGATGGGATGTAGGCTCCCAGCTTTCTCCTTTGACTCCTAAAGGAGGGAAGACAGGAGCTGGAGGGGTGACTCCCCTGCCTGGTTGGGAGATGCTCCTCACCAAGGAGCTGACAAGGTTTGGGACACTGTTTGCATTTATTTCTCTGCTCGTGTGCTTGTTTTTGATGAGGTCTTTCTGAATATTCAGATTGTTGGGTTTTGTTTTTTAAGAGAGCAGAGAGGATTATACCAAACCTAGACTGAGCTTGGGGTTAGAGAGTGTTTCACTGCCCTGCTGTCATCTGAGAATTCTCAGATCACCTTAAACTTTAATCTGGGTACTGATGGGATCATTAACCTCAAGGATGTGCTTGTGTGCTGCATTCTGAAGCTGTTTTAAGTTTTAAACACTCTTGGGCTGCTGTCTTAAAAATACTGTGCTGTGCTTGACTTTAGCAGTGCTGAGGAATGCAGAGGCTCCTGATTTTTCCCACTGCTACTGATGGTTTTCAGAAACTCTTGGCTGGTTGCTTCCTCTCCCTGTATCTCTGTTTCTCCTTGTGCAGAACGGGAATATTACCTCCCCTCCTGCCAGCACAGGTTGCAAAATACCTTTAATATTACCTCTCCACTTGGGAAATGAGTAAACCCTCTGAGTCCTTGTTGTCTTGGTCAGGTTCAGTAAAGGCATTCTCCAGAGAAGAGCTTTTTGGCATCTTGGTGCATCTCAAAGAGGGAACGACACGTTCAGTCTTGTCTTGTGCACAGCATTGGCTCACTGCAGCCAGCTCCTGGGAGAGAGTGTACCCAGTGCTACCAGGCACCTGGAGTGCTTGTGGCCAGGGCATGTGGAGGTGCTTGAGCCTGAGAACAGACCAAACAGTTCTTGCTTGTGCCTTCAGGTCATGGTGAGGTCCCTGGCTCTCAAGGGGCGGTTTGCATTCGAATCAGTTGTGCTGGTTTGAGGCTAACTGAAATATTTTAATGGAGAAAATTATATTATAGGCTGTGAAAAGCAAACAATGGTGATGTCTGCTTCACTCATAGGCTTGCTGAGATGTATAAGACTAAAGAACATAAACACAGATACGACAATCTCTCTTGGAGAGTCTCAGGCTGTCTAGCTTCTTGGCTTCTCCTCTGTGGTGAATAACCTCACTAACCACTTTCCTTCTAACCTCCCCTGGCCAATCCTCCAAACTCACCTTGCACGTGAGCCAAACCCTGGGGTGAGGTAGAGGGGTGGGAAGAAGGTGGAAGGGTGGTTGGGAGCCCCTCCTGGGGACTCTGATTTCTGGGAGGGGAGTTGTGTTTCTGTATTCCCTTTAACTTGTCTATGTCTGTAACTGTTCCTGTCTGTTGTGTATATCTCTGTTTGTACATTGTGCTAAACTGTAAATAGAGCTTCAGTCCTTAACTTCCAGCTGGCTGAGTCTAGTCTGGGGGATTTTACAGAGTGTGGGGGTCAGGTAACTTCCAAACCATCACAGGCTGGCAGATCCCAGGGCTTACCAACAGGGCTTGGAAAACTGTTGGCTCACTCACTGAGCTGAGACAAATCCCTCTTTTCCTCATGAATCCAAAGCCAGCAGAGCTTGAAGAAAAGAGGAGCTGGGGTCAGAGCTTGGAGGGACAGACACAAGGTAGCTTCTAGAGGGGCATCAGGAGCCCTGAGTTCTCAATACATTTGATCAAAGCAAAACAAATTTCCAGTGAGGAAAGTATTCTCTAAGCCCTTACTTCATAGGAAAGCCTAGTAACAGCCTATAAAACTCACCACCTCCATTTCTCTGCAGGAAGCAGTGGAGTGTGTTACCTTTAACTTGTCTATCTCTGCAACTATTCCTGTCTATTGTGTATATCTCTGCTTGTACATTGTGCTAAGCTGTAAAGAGAGCTTCAGTCCTTAACTTCCAGCTGGCTGCGTCTAGTCTGGGGGATTTTACAGACTGTGTGTGTGTGTGAACTCCCAAACCATCCCAATCACTGCTTGGCTTTGCTGGCTGTAAAGATGCAGATATTTGGAGGCTATTTGGAGACTATCAGTTAAATCAGTTTCCCCTCCACCCTGCCACTGATGCTGCATCTCGAGGCTTGTCCATCTGTATCCATGAGCAATGCGTTTTGTGGGTGGCAGTGCTGGATTAGCTGATGGAATTTATTTGCTCTGGTGGAACCATTTCTTTCAGGCAAGATGTTTTTGCAAACAGTGTTTCATCATAAAGCCCTGCTGTCAATCACCTGTAGGCGAATGACTCTCAAAAACCCAACCCTAGATTGGAGGAAATGATAAGTTCTGCTTGTCCTAAAAGGCTTTGTTCCTACCCCCCCTCTTTTCTCTTTATTTAATGTATTGCTGGGTAAATAATTATTGGCCTCCTGTGCTGCAGAATGGGTGTGGAGGGTCAGCAAGTACCTTGAAAATGGTTTTAGTTCTGCAGTTGATAGCAAAGCCAGAAGTTTTCAAGAGCAAACAGCAGCAACCATACTGCATTCCTCCAGCCTTGTTGGTGAGTTGGTAGGCAAAGGCAAAAATGCACCTAAGCTGCTGCAGGAGCTCTCCTGAGGCTGGAGAGGTGAGCTGGTGGAGCTGGGTCAAACCTTCATAGAATCATAGAATGGTAAGGTTGGAAGGGACCTCAAGGATCATCCAGTCCCAACCCCCTGCCATAGGCAGGGACACCTCCCACTAGCACAGGTCACTCAAGGCCTCCTCCAACCTGGCCTTGAACACCTCCAGGGAGGGAGCAGCCACAACCTCCCTGGGCAACCTGTGCCAGTGTCTCACCACCCTCACTGCAAACAACTTCCTCCTAACATCCACTTTCAATCTCCTCTCTGCCACTTCAAACCCATTCCCCTTGTCCTGTCATTGCAAGACCTTGTCAATAGTCCCTCCCCAGCCTTCCTGTAGCCCCCTTCAGATCCTGGAAGGCTACTCTAAGGTCTCCTCAAAGCCTTCTCCAGGCTGCAGAGCCCCAACTCTCTCAGCCTGTCCTCACAGCAGAGCTGCTGCAGCCCTCTGAGCATCTTCATGGCCTCCTCTGGACTGGCTCCAACAGTTCCATGTCCTTCCTGTGCTGGGGGCTCCAGAACTGCACACAGGACTCCATCCTTCAGTGCTGCACTGATGGTGATGGACAGACCTCAGCTGAGGCTGCCAGACCAAAAGGCAGAAAGCTGGAGTTTCCCTGTGGCTGCATGGAGGGAGGACCTCTGACCTCCTGTAGGTGTTATTGGCACAAGGTAACTTCTGTAGCAGGGATCAACTGTGAACTGTATTCTGAGAACAGCTTCTCCTTGGCAGCATTGTCTTGGCTGTGCAGCTGGAGGTGAAGTCTTTAATTGGGTGGAAGGCATCAGAACTCAAATACTAATTTACATACATGACATATTGGTGGCAAATATTTTAAGGCTTGACTCAGGAGAGAAGCAGCACCTGAGCGGGGTGAGTGGTAAGAGATGAGGTGATGCATCTTTCCAAGAAGGTGTTTGATACATGAACACTCCCAAAGCCACGAGAGGCAGAGAGACACCCAGGGCTGCAAACAGCCATCAGCCAATTTCACATTGCAAAAGAAACTGTTGGGGTGGGAGGGTTATGTGGAATGCTATTAAATGCTGGATCTGCTTGTGAGGAGGAGGGAGAGATGCTGGGGAAAGGCATCCCTGGAAACAGAGGGGACCAAGGGATCACTCTGTAGAGGAGAAGGTTACCAGGCGACCTT
Source organism: Semnornis frantzii (assembly GCA_013399775.1). Taxonomy (NCBI): domain Eukaryota; kingdom Metazoa; phylum Chordata; class Aves; order Piciformes; family Ramphastidae; genus Semnornis; species Semnornis frantzii. The sequence continues at coordinate 21,903 of VWYK01032035.1, read as the reverse complement.
ATTGTGGCCTTCTAGTATTTAAGGGGGCTACAAGAAAGCTGGGGAGGGACTTTTTAGACTGTCAGGTAGTGATAGGACTGGGGGGAATGGAACAAAGCTAGAAATGGGGAGATTCAGACTGGATGTTAGGAAGAAGTCCTTCAGCATGAGGGTGTTGAGACCCTGGCAGGGGTTGCCCAGGGAGGTGGTGGAAGCCTCATCCCTGGAGGTGTTTAAGGCCAGGCTGGGTGAGGCTCTGGACAGCCTGATCTAGTGTGAGGAGTCTCTGTCCATGGAAGGGGGGGTGGAACTGGCTGATTCTTGTGGTCCCTTCCAACCCTGGCTGATTCTATGATTCTGAGGGATCAGAGATATGTGCAGGGAACTGGAACTGGGGACTACTAGCTGCTGGGGGACCTGCTTTGGGTCAACTTTGCTCATCCCACACAGCAATGGGAAACTGGCAACTGCTGGAGCAAGAGCATCTTGCCCTTATATATCCAGCAGGCAAAGGCTTTGTCACAGACCTCAGTGGAGCAGCAAGTGGTGCACTCCTATACCCTGCTTTAGCTGTGAGCTTGGACTGGATGATATCCAGAGCTCCCTTCCAACTCCTCCCATTCTGTGATTTTGTGACCATAGGAGCTACTGGTAAGCCATCTCCTGAGAAGGTTGTGGGTCCATCCCAGGGGCCAAACCACCCCCTGTAGCCATGGCAGGGCTGCAGAAACCATGTGCTGGACCGTTAGCTGGGGCTGCTGTTCTCCAGGAACAGGGCTGGCTACGGCACACAGCCCTTCCCACCTCCTGACAGCATCTCATCTCCAGCTCCTTTCACCACCTCTGTTGTTTAACCACACTGTCACTTTCCTTGCCTGCTTCTTCTTTGTGTTTTTATTTCCAACAGTTGCTTTTTATAATTGTGACTTCTTTTATTTGATTTGTTCCCCCCCCTCCCCTCTGTTGTTACCTGTTCTAGCCCTTGGGCGCTGAGCTCGGAAATGCATTCGATGGGGTTTGCCCTGGCCTGTCTCCTACATCATCCTGTGGATGTTGGTGTGTGCATCTGTTTGGCATTTAGTCATCTCTGCAGCCTGTCAGAGTTTCTTCTGCTTCTCACAAGTTCTGTTCCAAAATTATCTGCTTCAGACGACAGGGCAGTGGCTGGAGGGGGAGTGATGTTCTCCGTGCCCTTGCTGGGTTTCCTGGGTGCAGGTACTAAGCACCTCCTTTGGAAACTTGGTGGCTTTGGAAATTTACAGGGGTGCAGGGGGTGCCCACCCCCTGCCCCCTCATAACACAAGACAGTGGTGGCCAGTGTGTAGGATTCATACAATGGTGTCTCTTTATCTTTGCTTATCAGGTGCAAAGTAAGTTCAGATTAACAGAGGTGAAGACTTGATGCTTACTTAATAGCTCCCTGTGCATACTGCCCTTCCTTGTTACCATGGAGAAAAAATGAGCTTTTGCCACTGACTGTCTTTGGGTGACATTGGGGTCACCCCAGCACCTAATTGGTGAGGCTGTAGAGAAAATGATGCTCTGATGTGACCCAGCTCTGCTCCCTGAGACTGGCACACTGGAGGACTGTTTACTTCCAAGAGCCCTCAGCTCTGCCTTACCCAAACCCTGCCTGCCTGTAATGTCACTGCAGGAGCACAAATGCAAACAAGAGTTTCACAGGCCTCCTGATTCAGGTGGCAGTTTGCTTGTGAGACCATAGAATTGGTCAGGGTTGGAAAGGACCACAAGGATCACCCAGTTGCAAGCCTCCTGCCATGGGCAGGGACACCTCACACTAGATCAGGCTGTCCAGAGCCTCATCCAGCCTGGCCTTAGGTCACCTCAGAGCCTTCTCCTCTCTAGACTGCACAGCCCAAACTCCCTCAGTCTCTCCTCATGCCAGAGCAGCTCCAGCCCTCTGCTCATCCTCGTGGCCCTTCTCTGGACACCTTCCAGCACATCCATAGCCCTCTTGTCCCAGGGGCTCCAGAACTGGATGCAGTACTCTAGGTGACAGGCTTGTAATTAGCCAACAGAAGCCTGTGAGAAGGATTACGTTAGTCTTTATCTTGGGGACTTTGTTAATAGAGATAGTTTGGGCCATTTGGGGATGTGCCCAAATGTCTGAGTGGTGCTTGAGCTGGGCAGAGCCCTGAGTGCAGACAAAGACTGTTGGAGGGCTCTGGCTCGCCCCCAGGTTGTCTCCACCAGCAAGACTGGCAGCAGATGGCTCCAGTCACAGGCTCACAGGGTGTCAGGGATTGGAAGGGACCCAAAGAGATCATCCAGTCCAACCCAAGGGGACAGAGCAGGACCAGACAATCTAGCTCAGGGCACACAGGAACACATCCAGACACAACCTCTCTGGGCAGCCTGTGCCAGTGCTCTGGGACCTTTGCAGCAAATAAGTTCCCCCTTGAGTTGAGCTGGAACCTCCTGTGCTGCATCCATTGCTCCTTGTCCTATCCAAGGGAGCAAGTGAGCAGAGCCTGTCCCCCACCTCCTGAGCCCCAGCCCTCAAATTGAATGAACATTGATTAAATCCCCTCTCAGTCTTCTCTTCTCCAGACTAGAAAGCCTCAGGTCCCTCAGCCTCTCCTCACCAGGCAATGCTCCAGTCCCCTCATCATCCTCATAGCCCTCTGCTGGACCTTCCCTAGTCATTGGTTTGCTCCTGTGCTCTGTTTGGTAGGTTCATCTGGGCTGACAGAAGTCTTCCCTTCTGGTCTTTGGTTGAAACCACTGGCTTCTCTTGTCTCTGTCTGTTCATGGGTGTCACTGGAGGGCTGCAAGGAGAAATCCTGTGGTGAGCTTGTGGAGGAAAGACTCCTAAAATAGCCACAGGAGGTGAAGTGACTGCACAGCTCTGGAAATTCACACCAAAGACTGCTCCTGTTGGAACCTGATGAAACCATCACAGACTCCATCAATGTACATTGAGCATACAATAGGAATGCTGCTGAAGAAATGTGGGTTTAGCTCCTGGTTCCCCCACTGGAGGAATAAGCTCAGTGGCTCTAATTTCTTTTGGTGTGCTGCTCACAGTTTGTTGTCCCTTTGACTGGGCAAGATTAGTGGAGTTGATTGAACAGAGATGACTCTGAGCTGACCTCATGTGTCTGAGCCTTCTTTAGAAGCTTTGAGACAGATAAAAATCATACAGTGTGCCCCTAGAGTTAGCCCCTGAATTGATGTGATTTGGGGGCAACTTGCCCTGGCTTTGCTCTGCAGCCTGTGCCTTGTCAGCAAGCAGAATTTCCTCTCCAGTTTGTAGCCCCTGGAAGATGGATGTTAGGCTGGGAGGTGAGGCACACCCTGGATGCTGTCATGTTACATATGAGCAACACCCTGGAGTTTCATATTGGATCTTGAATGTTTGGGATTTGCTAGAAGTGGGTGCTTGGTCATCATCTGGAATTGTTCTTGTGATTTAAACTCATTTAAACTTATGCATTTGGGGGTTGTTGTTTCACACCACATTGTTGCCTGTCTTTGAGTCTGTGACTGGATGGAGACTTCTAAGTATTCCACCACCTGCTCTGCAGGACTCATGGGCAAGTTGCTCTACTTACTTCAGGATACAGATGCAGGATGAGATGACAGTTGTCCTTCAGGTCCTGCTAGTGACCTGTGTGTCACCCAAGAGTGTCTTGTTAACACCAGGGAGTCCTGTGACTTGGACTAATAAAGTGGTTAGCTTAATAAATGTAATTGGTGAACATGGGAGAGGCAGGGAAAGCCAAACTGGTTAAATAATTTATTTGGTAATTATTTTTAACCCCTATCAGTCGAATGATTGATAGAGGGAGATTGGTGTGTTGATGAGGGCATTGGTTCCTTCCTTAAAAGGGAGTTTGGGTTGTTCCCTGCCATGTCTGTCTTGTATGAATTTGAGCAAGTCCCATCTGGAGTCCTGTGTGCAGTTCTGGAACCCCCAGCACAGGAAGGACATTGAAGTGTTGGAGCCAGTCCAGAGGAGGCCACGAAGATGCTCAGAGGGCTGCAGCAGCTCTGCTATGAGGACAGGCTGAGAGAGTTGGGGCTCTGCAGCCTGGAGAAGAGAAGGCTTCCAGGAGACCTTAGAGTAGCCTTCCAGGATCTGAAGGGGGCTACAGGAAGGCTGGGGAGGGACTATTGACAAGGTCTGGGAATGACNCAGGGGGTTGGAACTGGATGATCCTTGAGGTCCCTTCCAACCTTACCATTCTATGATTCTAAGTCACTTAATTTTTTTTTTTTAATGCTCTCCTCTTGTTTTGAGGCTTATTTTAATAAATTCAGTAACTTCTGTGTCTCACAGAGGGAAAACAAATCTTCTTACACCCAGACCCAAATACTCTTTTATAAGAAGAGTAAATATATATCAGGAGTGGTGCTAACTAAGAGGGAAAAGGTCCAGTTGAAAAAGGTGTTTTGAATAATGATACTTAAAGAAGATACTGTTTTTTTCACACGAGGTTAGTGAAGGACTGGCCCAGGGTGCCCAAAGAGGTGGTGAATGCCCCATCCCTGGAACCATTCCAGCTGAGGTACTTTGAAGGGACTCTGAGCAACCTCCTGTAGTTGAAGATGTCCCTGCTGCCTTCAGGGGGTTTGAACTAGCTGAGCTTTCAAGGTCCCTTCCCACCAAACCACTCCATGACTCTATGATTAGGACTCTTCAAGCATACATTAACCTATTTGTACGATGCTGCTGTGCAGGTGGTGTGTGGACAGGCAGCATCCTCCACTGGAGAAAGTGAACAGGAACTGTCTTGTGCCATCACAAAAGCTTGTAATGAGTGTTAATAGCTCTCGTTTATAAACAGACACAACAAGTTCAACACATGCTGTTAGCAGAATGATTATCCTCTGGAATGGGCTTTCATCTCCTCTCTTTCTTGATGTCTCCTGCTCAAACCCGGGAGTAGCTCCCTACAAATGTTCAGTCCTAGTTGTTAGGCTCAGGGCAGACTTTGCAGGGAGCTGACACCTGGAGAAATGAGAAGAGAACCGAAGTCAGGACAGATGTGCTGCCTGCTTGGAGGAACACTGTTGTTAGCAGCAAATTTGTACCACTGAACTGCAGGGTTCACCTCTCGATTTGGAGTCTGTGGCCACAACAATCTCCTGTAAGGTCCTGGATCGTTCCTAATGCCAGCACTCTGCATCCTCACAAATGGGGCCAGACGCCGCAAGGGTGCTGAGAGGCTTCTGCCTGTGTTGGAGCCCTGCAGGCAGTCCCCAAAGCTGAGAGGGGAAAATGCAGCTCTGAATTGCAAGGAGAGTGAAGTTCTTTAGGACAAAATTCCAGCGGGACGCTTTTTGATATGTGGTTTTTTTTTTTTTGTTCCCTTTGTTGCAGGTACTGGGTAGAATTCTTCTGCCTCCTTTTAATTTTAACCTGTCTGCTTCTTTGTTTTAGGCCCTGGAATCGTGAGAACTTCCAATGACTTGGCAAATGGCTCCGAATCGCTGACGTCCTGCTGGCACCTCCACCCATGCCTGTCCCTTGCTTGCTCCCTCGCCGGGTGTCAGTTCTCCAGCCTACGTGCTGAGAAGAAAAGCTAAAAAGGTAAAAGTCTGTAATCTGATTCCACAGTGACCTGTCGAATCGTGTTCCCTGCTACAGGGAGAGCTGAAATACTTGTACTGCAAAACAATCACTGGAGAAGGAAGATGAGAATCTGCAAGGATTTATTTTTAGTGTTGGTTTGGGGTTTTTTTTGGTCTTGTTTTGTTTTTCTTTCCCCTTCAGCTTCTGTCTCTCCT
>VWYK01032035.1:5520-16120 GCA_013399775.1 Semnornis frantzii | reverse complement strand
TTTAATTTTTCTGACCAAAAGCTGTCAGTTGGAAAGCAGAGAGGCAAGGAACAGCCTAGAGCTGGGTACATGAGTGACAGTGCATTGGATTCTTCTTTGCAGGGCAGCAGAACTCCAGACTAAATCTCCATGGCAGTGTCTGTACTGGGTTGTGCTAGAGGTGAGGGGCTCAAACGTGATGAGTAAAGCATTGAGGCTCCACAAAGAGCTGCTGACTGTGTTGAACTGTGTACCAGTGGAGCTCCCAACAACTTTGAAATGTTTCTGCCTTGGGCTGAAAAGGAAGTTTTTGATGTGTGGTTGGACTGTGGTGGGAGTGACTGAGCTCTCCAGGCTCCTCTTCTGCAGCACTTCAGGCTTCAGCTCTGTCCCTGTCTGGTTCACACCTGGAGTCCCAGGCTCTTCTTGTGAGACCAGGGCTGGTCATCAGGTGTTTCCTTCTCTTTGACCTTGTGTTGAATCTGGGAGCTGATCACAGGCTTCCAAGTTCAGGACAAGGGCTGTGGCTGTGGGACCTCCTTGTTCCTTATGCTCTGTGTGTAAAATCCTTCATGGCCACTTTTGGGCATATGGACTGTTTTCTTGCTGAGAAAATCCTGTTGCAAGACTTGATGCAAGGTTCCCTGAGCCCACCTGCCTCTACCAAGATGTGTTTTGGAAGAGCAGCTTCTTCAGAGGAGAAATGAGTTTGTGCCTGTGGGTTCTGCTCTCTCCTGTGAGCTGTACCAGGTCTGGATTGCAGAGGTTATGTTTTGAGTTTGCCATTGTGTTGTCATATACCACTTTGTCCTCTCTCCTCCTGTTGAGGCTCTGCTTTCTTGCTTTACCAGAAGCTCTGGTTTGCAGCTACATTGAGCTGAGCTACTCTTCAGAGCAGCTTCCATCTGGGAACCCAAGTGAGCAGTTCCTCGAATTTCATTTTTTTCCCCTCAAGTCTTTTGGCTAGGTTGCAGTATTTTCCTTCCATATTTTCTTAGGCATAGAACCCCTCCAATCCACCTGACATTGCCAACACTGTTGATGCAACTGCCATAGTGTTGTAGAAAGGGAAGGCTTGGGGAGATATGGAATTATTCCAAGGTCAATGACAGGCCTCCCCAGAGGGGTCTCCTTCTCTGGAGCCTTTCAGTGCCTGTCTGGATGTGTTCCTGTGTGCCCTGAGCTAGATTGTCTGGTCCTGCTTTGGCAGGGGGGTTTGGACTGGATGATCTCTTTGGGTCCCTTCCAACCCCTGACATCCTGTGAGCCTGTGACAGCAGCACTGGCATTGTGTGTATTGAGGTAAGTCAGGGTGTTCCCTGCAGAAGGAACCCCTCTGCAGAAGGCTGTTCCAGGTTGGAAACGTGGCTTGGGGTTAGAAAGCTCAGGCTGCAGTGTGGATGACTTCTATGAAAACTGCATCCAGCAGAAAACACTTCTCATGGAACTCATGCAGCTAGGACTCTGTAATGGAAAATCTGCCACACCTTAAGTGCTGTCGTTATTACTCATGTGTGCAATACTGGCAATTAACAGAGTTAAAAACCAGATTTATGGCATGTCAGTTATCACCCAGCAAGTTGGCATATCTGAGAGATGCATCAGAGGCCGGATGTGCTGGTTTCCCACCTGAGGTAAGAGAGGTCACCTGCCTTGCCACCACTGGATCTCGCCATGGTTAAATATAATCTTGCTCGTGTACAAGGATGTGCCTAACACCACTGGGCTGCAGGGTTATGAAGTGAAGCTCTCCTGTGTAATGAGATGCAAAATAACCTGGTGGTTTCATCACAGGTCTCTGTGGAGCCTTCTCACGTCTCCTGATTGCTTCTGACATCAGAAGTGTTCTCAGGCTTCACCTCTCCACCCTGATCCAGAACAACGCTGTGTAAATGCGGTGCTGGAGTCGAGCTCTTGGTTGCTCACCTGCACTAAAGGCTGTGGGAACTGATGGGATTTGCTGATTCAGCTTCTTCGAAAGGCAATCTAAAGGCACTCTGTGCATGCAAGGGAGCAGGGTTACAACATCTGGGATTAAATTTGCAAATGGTCTGCCCTGGTGAGACCCCATCTTGAGTACTGCCTTCAGTTTTGGGCTCCCCAGTGTCATAGGGACAGGGATCTGATGGAGAAGGTCCAGCAGAGGGCTACAAGGATGATGAAGGGACTGGAGCACTGCCTGATGAGGAGAGGCTGAGGGACCTGGGGCTGCTTAGTCTGCAGAAGAGAAGCCTGAGAGGAGATTTGTTAAATGTTTATAACTATCTGAGGGCTGGGGGTCAGGAAGGGGGGACACAGACTCTGCTCACTTGCTGCCTGGGATAGGACAAGGAGCAATGGATGGAAGCTGCAGCACAGGAGGTTCCACCTCAACACAAGGGGCAACTTCTTTCCTGTAAGGGTCCCAGAGCCCTGGCACAGGCTGCCCAGAGAGGCTGTGGAGTCTCCTTCTCTGGAGCCTTTCAAGGCCTGTCTGGATGTGTTCCTGTGTGCCCTGAGCTGGATTGTCTGGTCCTGCTCTGGCAGGGGGGTTGGACTTGATCTCTTTAGGTCCCTTTCAACCCCTGACATCCTGTGAGCCTGAGTGCTAGGGAGAAGGCTTAGGAATGGACTGCTTTGGGAACTGAAGATTGTGGTGGTGGAACAGCTTCTCTGACAGTTGGTTTTTTTTAAAGCCCAGAGCTTCCTGAGCAGTGGCTGCTTGATGGAAAGTGTGTGATGAGACCAAGTGCTCTGAACTCAAGGCTTGGCCTTTGAATGAATAGTGGACTGTTGTGGCAGGCACTCACTGTGGTGATGCAGTGATCTCAGGAGGCTTGTCCATCTTACTTCAAGTTAGACACTTCAAGTGCCTTTAGTTCACAGGTGACATTGGCACTGGGAGGCACTGGAAATGAGCAGGCATTGAGCTTAGAGAGAATCAGAAGTTCTGATGGTTGTTTGCCTCACCTTTCTGAGCAGGATGTCTGCTCAGCTGGAAGATAATCTCCTGATTGCACAGACCTGGCAAGGAGATGTGCCAGCCGAGGTGGGACAGGTCAATGTTTGAGCCAGCCCAGCCTCTGCTCTGCTGTCTCTGAAGCTGCTTTTCTATTTCACAACATCAGGCTGAGCTTCCCCGGTGCCAATCCCAGGCTGGAGGGCCAGCTGGGAAAGGAAATCCCTTTGTTTTCTTTTAAGTAGATAATTGCTTTGCAGTTTGGGATGTGTTTTTTTTTCAGTTAGGGTTGAGGTGGATCGTTCCCATGTGGAGAATGGATCCCACACCTTCATTTCCTGCTCCTTTGCAGTAGAGAGCATAAAGCTTTCACAGCAGTGTCTCCTGGAAGTCATCTAGAGGTTTCCTATTATCTGCAGTGTAAGGGGCTGATGCCCTCAGGCCCTGCAGGTTATCTTGTTTCTCCCTTTCAGAGCAAGCCTGGAAACCTGGCTGGGAGCTGAGCTCTTCTCTCTGCTGCCCATCCATCCTACGGTGTCCTCTTCCCACAGCTGGGACTCCACTTTCCTACAAGCCACTCCTGTTCCTACCCCAAACAAGGGGCAATGGCTGGAAGTTAGACTTTGGAAGTTCCATGGAAACATAAGGAAAAGTTTTTGCTTTTTTTTCACTGTTTCACTGAGAGGGTGAGGGAATATTGGAACAGGATGCCCAGGGGGGTTGTGGAGTCTCCCCCTCTGCAGATATTCAAAACCTGCCTGGATGCCTTCCTGTGTGATCTGGTCTAGGTGCTCCTGCTCTGGCAGGGGGGGATGAACTGGGTGAAATTTTGAGGTCCCTTCCAGCCCCTACCATTCTGTGCTTTTTGTGATTCCTTTAAGCCAAAATTAACAGAAAGAGCTTTCTGTCTCTGGCAGGTGCTTGATGCTTCTCCCTGATAGGATGCTGGCTGGGCAATACCCTGGGAGAGGTGGCCCACAGCCCATCACTGTGCCCTGGCCCCTCTCTGCCATGGTGCTCCAGTTTTACATTTGGCTTTCTTTCATGTCTGCTCAGCCAAGGTCTCCAGAATTTACCCTAAATATAGAATCATAGAATCAGTCAGGGTTGGAAGGGATCACAAGGATCATCCAGCTCCAACTCCCCTGTCGTAGGCAGGGACACCTCACACTAGATCAGGCTGTCCAGAGCCTCATCCAGCCTGGCCTTAAACACCTTCAGGGATGAGGCTTCCAGTATCTCCCTGGGCAACCCATTCCAGGCTCTCACCACCCTCATGCTGAAGAACTTCTTCCTAACATCCAGTCTGAATCTTCCCTTTTCTAGCTTTGTTCCATTCCCCTCAGTCCTATCATTATCTGACAGTCTAAAAAGTCCCTCCCCAGCTTTCTTGTAGCCCCCCTTAAGATACTGAAAGGCCACAATAAGATATCACAAGGTCCCAGATGTTCTGGGTGGGGGGGGTTGTGCTCTAATACTAAAATATTTCGGTGACACTCAGAAGTTTCTTTGCCTGGCAACACTCAAGGGCTGCTGCAGGCACCAAGCTGTAGGTGTTCATGTCTGTGGTCACTGTGTGTGCAGAACTGTCCTTTGAGAAGCTCATGGGCCAACTACTGTGTGCTCTCAGGGTGCTTTTGCAGAAGGAGGCAGAGTGCCTGCTGCAGCTGAGGAATTTGGACATTTGGTAGAACTCAGTTGTGCCAACACAAAACCTGAAGCTTTCTCACCTCCTGACCAGTTGTTGGCTGTCATCACTGTGCACTGTGAAGGGAAAACTGCCATTTCTGTCAGATTTCAGTGGGGACACTACCTCATTTCCCTGGAATTTTTACCTAATTACATTCCAATCCTTGGGCCAACAGATTCTTCTGAAGACAACACTTTCCCCCTTGGCACTGTCCATCCAATGTACCACCTTCTCTGCTCCCCAGGTGTTTGATCTGCTGTGTGGCTGCTTTCCCTCATTCTTTCCCCCTTTTGTTTCCCCCTCCTGTTGTCAGACAATAAATCATGGTTTGCTTTCTTCAAACATAGGGAAGATCCCAACAAGATTGATGACAGGGAAGGGTGGCTAATATTTGCCTGTAGAGAAAACAAGATTTGTGCAGCGCAAAGCACGGAAGTGATGCAGCAACTTTTCTTGTGGGATTAAGTGGGAACAGTAAATCACAGAATTGTAGAATGGTTTGGGTTGGAAAGGACCTCAAAGCTCATTTAGTTCCAATCCCCTGCCATAGGCAGGGACACCTACCCCTAGAACAGGTCGTTCAAGGCCTTGTCCAACCTGGCCTTGAACACCTCCAGGGAGGTTGTGGAGCACAGAATCACAGAATGTGATCAAAGATCACATTCTGTGCTTCTGTGCTCCACAACCTCCCTGGGCAACCTGTGCCAGTGTCTCACCACCCTCACTGCAAACAACTTCCTAACATTCAGTTTCAGTCTCCCCTCTGCCAGTTCAAACCCATTCCTCCTCATCCTGTCATGACAAGACATTGTCAGTAGTCCCTCCCCAGCCCTTCTGTAGCTCCCTTCAGATACTGGAAGTCCACTCCAAGGTCTCCTGGAAACCTTCTCTTCTCCAGGCTGCAGAGCCCCAACTCTCTCAGCCTGTCCTCATAGCAGAGCTGCTGCAGCCCTCTGAGCATCTTCGTGGCCTCCTCTGCACTGGCTCCAACCCTTCCATGTCCTTCTTGTGTTGGGGGCTCCAGAATTGCACACAGGACTGCAGGTGGGGTCTGAGGAGAGCAGAGCAAAGGGGCAGAATCTCCTCCCTTGCCTTGCTTGCAGCACAAGATCAGAGAGGTTGTTCTCATCTCCCCAGTAACAAGTGATAAGACAAGAAGAAATGGCCTGAAGTTGCACTGCAGGAAGTTCAGGTTGGGCATTAGGGAAAATTTCTCCCCTAAAAGTGTTGTGAAGCCCTGGAACAGGCTGCTCAGTGCAGTGATGGAGTCCTCATCCCNTTTTTTTTTTTTTTTAAGAGGTTGTGTTTGTGTCCATCTCAGCACCAAGTCTGTGCTGAGTCTGCTGCAAAGTGTCCTGCTGTGCATGTAGTGCTTGGACCTGTGCTGACACACAAATCCCAGTGATATTTCCTTCCCCTCTGCTAGAGCTGTGTAGATGTGATGCTTGGGGCTATGGCTTAGTGATGGACTTGGGAGAGCAGGACTAAAGGTTGGGACTCCGTGATCTCGAAGGTCTTTTCCCACCTAAACGATTCCATGGCTCCAAGTGCAGGCACTTTCCAGCTGTCTCTCCCGTTCTTCAAACGGGCTTTGGCGGTCCCTGCACCGAAGGAAAGAAGTTGTTCACATGAACAACTGTGTTGCTCTTGCTCTCCAGCCAACCAGCCCGTTGGGCTGGAAGCAGGACATGGGTGATTCCCATCCCCCTGGCCCTGCAGTCCTGCTCCCCCTTTTCTCCCCCCGCAGCCCTGCCTTGCCCTTTTGTGGAGATTTATAGAGCCGAGTGGGCTGAGAACAAACGAGCAGACATTAAGGCGATGTGTTCTGCATACTAATGACAAGATACTGCTTCTGCACCTCGGGGCAATACTGGGTCAGGCCAGTTTAGCTGTAAACTTTATTTATGTGCTTATTACATCGCAGCTGCAGTTTGCCGGCCTGGGCTGAGGGTTTAGGGATGTGTCCGGCAATAAATTTTGTTTGTTTATTTGAAATAAGATGTCCNCCCCCCAACCCATTCCTCCCTTTCCTTCTTGAGGGGTGGAGGGAGTGATCCCTCCTTTACCATCTTGGATTTGAGAGTGGAGCAGGGAGGGTGAGATGAGGAGTGAGGAAGGAGTGAGGCAAATGAGCTTTGAGGGAAGCAGTTGGGATTATTTAAGCCTTGGTGGGGTAAGGAGGATTTTACCCTTCTTGGCAGGTAGCAGTGGGCAGAGGAGAGGAAAAGTCTTTTCATCAAAGCTCTGGGGGACCAGGAGTCTGCCCCTGGCCCTGCCACTGAACTCTGTCTGGGCTTGGTCAAGTCCCTTTGCCTCCTGCCCCGCCTGATACCCAGGGCTCAAACACCCTCCAATTTGCCAGTCTCATTTACATCAGGGATGGGTTTTGCTGTGCTGCTCTGGCACAAGCTGTGGGAAGGTGGGTTTGGTTTGGGAGAGGACTTGCTCTGTACTCCCGAGATCAGTGGAGAGATGGGAGGTGATTTATGCCCACAGCAGAGACTCTCTAAGCCATCCTATTTTTATGGTATCCCCTCCAGCCTCTAGCCTGTTTCCTCCTCATGTTACATCTTGTTTTTTGGGTTTATAAGTGCTCTAGGGGCAGGGATTGTTGTTCTCTCTTGCCCTGGCTTTGAGCTCTATCATTCAAAGCTGTAAAACACGGAGGACATGATGAGTTTGGAACAGGAGCTTTGCCCACTCCTGCTCTTGGGCAAGGAAGGTAGGAGAGGCTAAGCAGAGCAGAATCAGTTCCTGTGTGTTTTTCTGAGCCTCCTTTTTGATCCCCAGCCTGGCTGAATCTTGCTGGTGTTGCTGTGATATAAATGCAGGATGCCCTCTCTGGGCTGGTGCTGGGACTTGTATGGGGCAAGCCTTTGTGAGGATATCTTTCTAGTGGGGACTTAGCAGCCCCAAAGTCCTTGATTCCTGGGGCTGGGTAGGGCTGGATATGATCACCTGGAGTTAGAAAAACGGCTACATTCCAGCTGGAAGTGAACTGGGTCAGGGAAAAAGTGCAGGCAAGGCTAACTGGGGATGTGAAGTGGAAGAGGCTTTCACCACCTCTCTTGTGTATCCACTTCCAACATCTCCATGTCAGTGCTCAGCTTCAGGATGTGGTTCTGTGACTTGATCTGCAGTCAGATAAGCCTGACTGGTCCAACAAGCAGGCAAAAACACTCTGTAGCTCTGCATTAACTGAGATATCAGCAATAACCATGCTGGGTATCCAGCCCAGCTCGTTTCTCACCTACGAGGGTCAGAGAGAGTTTAAGTGGTGATGCAGTCTTGCAGGGGACCAACAACCACTGCTTGGGAGTGTGGGGGGGAAACAAGAAGCAAAAATAGCAACAACAAAAAAAAGAGAGGAACCTAACTGTCCTCAACCCTTCTCTCTGTTCCCTGGCCAGAAACCTCTATCTCTACCAAGCCTTGCTGGGGAAAAGTGGTCCCAGTACTGCTGCTCCCCATTGCCATGCACTAAACTTGTGCTCTAATTGCGATGGATTTGCTTCCCCAGACCCTCTCGCCTGGCAGGGTCTCCAGATGTCCCTGAGGTGATGGACCTGGGCTGGGGGGAGGCAGGACGGAGGCAGCAGGAGGAGGGTCTGGCTGCTGCGGGATGCGTCCGGGGGCCCTGGCAGGAGCGCTGCTGGAGCGAGCTCTGCTGGCTCGCAGCCTGCTCTCTCAGCCGGAGGCAACAGCCCAGCCACAAATACTGAAGAGGAGATCAACAGGGGGTGGAGGAGGGATGAAAGAAAACAACCTTCAGAAGAACAGGCCCTGCTTTTTCTTTTCTTTTCTGTTCTTTTTTTTTTTTTTTTTTTAATTATTATTACTGAAGGGAAAGGTACTGAGCTGGTGAAGACTTCTAATGAGCCTTCTGGGAAAGCCCTTCTTCAGCACTGAGTCTAGAAATGCTCTTTCTTGATAAAAACATATCTGCATTCCTGTTTGTGTGCTGTCACATTGTGCCCATTCTAACACCAAAGCCTGTGTGCATGGCCAACTGTCTTCCAAGCTGGTCTCTGGAAGGTTGCCTCTCCTCTTCAACTTACTCCTGTCCACCACAACTCTAGCAGAAAACATGTCTGCAGCTGAAATCAAGGTTTTAGATGTGGAAACAGGAAGGAATCCCTCTGCTAAGAGTTTTTTTGCATGTGTCATTCAAAGAGGTTGCCTGTTTTGGAGAGCATTGCTGTGTGTGTTATCTTCCAGCTGAGATTTGGGAGGGAGTGGAGTGCCTAAGGAAGTATCTCCCTGCCAGTGAGGTGGCCTGGAGCAAAGGCTGGTAGCATGACTACCTTAAAGATGAATCCTCTGCCACTTCTGCTGTGTAACCTGAGATCTGATACTTCTTCAAAATGAGCTGTCATGACTTCATGCATTTCATCTCAACAGCTGCTAGTAATGCCTAAAACCAGGAGGTTGGATGTCCAGGGTCACTATGCCACACATGACTGCCCTGTCAAGTACAAAGAGCTGAATTTCTCCTGCAGCCTTGTTATTTGCAAGTCTTCCCCGTAGTCTTACATAGAAATTGGATGGGATTTGTGTGGAACCAGCCTTGGGTGTGCCCCTTGTTTTTAAATGCCCTACACTGGAACAGGTTGCCCAGGGAGGTTGTGGCTGCTCCCTCCCTGGAGGGGTTCAAGGCCAGGTTGGAAGAGGCCTTGAGTGACCTGTACCAGTGGGAGGTGTCCCTGCCTATGGCAGGGGGTTGGAACTGGAGGATCCTTGAGGTCCCTCCCAACCTTACCATTCTATGATTCTATTTGCTTTTGGGTGCTCTGCAAATCAGTTACTTCTCCAGGTGCTCTCAGAGCTCAGGGTGTTTTGGGAGGTCTCTGGAGTGCTGGTTTATCCTCTGTGGTCTCTAGGTATGGACTCAAGCCCTATGGAAGGAATGGTGGCTTTATCACTGAGATACCTCACCCCTACAGTGCCACTGAGGCTTGTCAGCTTCCCAGTTAAGCCCATGGGTGACCTTGCTGGTGGAGAAGAATGGAAAAGAGGAGGAGCACCAAGAGGGCAGTTCAGGGCAGGATTACAGTATTAAGGACCTGTAGTGTGCTGATGGATGAATTTGGGATGGGAAAATGCTGGTGGACTTCTGATTTCTGCAGACAGTCCCTGAGAAGTAGACCCCTGTTGTACAACCACTCCTCCTCTCAGACGTTTAGAAAGCTCTAGTTGGGGTTTTTGGTTTGTTTCTCCCATCACTCAGCCCAGGGTTTTGGCTTGGAGCTCCCCTCAGTTCATGAATTTATCACGAAGCTGGAGCTGTGTGTTCAGGTGAAACCCTACCCTGAAGGAGGCTTTCCTGCTCCCCTCCCTTCTTGGCCACCTGAAGGTCTGTGCTTTCAGAGGAACGGATGTAGGAGTTTCCTCCTCCTGGCCTTCAGGTAACTTGCCCACCTGTGGCCTCTGCATCAAACTCAAACCTGTTTTTGCAGCGGCAACCGTGGAACTAGGCTGACTTTGCAGGAGCACTTCCAGCAAATCCACTATCCAAGGAACATTCCCCCCCTCCCCACCCTGCACCCCCCTCCCTGCCAAGCCCCAGGGGCCGTGCTTCCATAGAGATGGATTAACCCTTCAGCTTTGCTTGTCCAGCAATTCTGGACATACATTTGGGTCCAGGTCCAAGACAAGTGGTGCAAGGGTGCCATGGCTGCACCCATCACCAGCTCTTCAACCCACCATCTTCAGGGTGCAAATCAGAAGGGAGATGTGACACTGGGGTTAACTTATTTTGGGAGAGGGAAGTTCTGTGCTTTGTTGTTGGATTCGGCCTCTCAGCCTCACTGAAGGGAGCTTTTAGCATGCAAATGCACTTTGCCTCCTGCTTTTTAATGTTTTACTCCTCCTAATTGCCGAGACCAGTTGTAATTTCTGGACCTGGCTGGGTTTCCGAAGGCAGCTTCCCCTTGAAAGTGGTTCTCATTGCTGGTGAGGTTTGATTTCTGCCCCTTCCTTTTTTTTTTTTTTTC
>VWYK01032034.1:2705-14825 GCA_013399775.1 Semnornis frantzii | reverse complement strand
CCCGCCGTGCCCTCGCTCGCTCCCTCCCCAGGAACACTAATCGAGTGCAGAGAGTCGGCGCCACACGCAGCAACAGCTCCTGCCGCCCCCGGCACCATCCTCCTCCTCCCGCCCCAGTCCTCCTTTGATCTCCCATTGTCTGCTCAGCTGAGCCCGGCGGGGGACGTGCCTGGGGTTGCGGAGAGGGTGGGCGGCGGAGTTTGGAGAGGGGAGAGTAAAGAAGTGGGGCCGGGGCCGGGGGGGAGGGCATGGACGGGAGGAGACATCGAAGGTTCGCTGAGTCCGTCGCGGTTGTGGAGCCGCGGTCTCTGGAGCCTCGCCGGATCGCAGACCCGAGCCTCCATGGTCCTGGGCAGCTCCCGACCGATTTGCCTTCTCTACCACCATCACATCCTAACGCTTAGAGTTGTGGTGGAATCACAGAACCATTTTGGTTGATAAAGACCTTTAAGGTCATCAAATCCAACTATCAACCCAACACCACCATGCGCCACTATACCACATCTCAAAAGTGCCAAGTTTTGTAAATGCCTCCAGGTATGGTGACTGCATCTGCATGCATTTCTCCAAATCTAGTTGAATGGTTTTGCCATCGGTGTGTGAAGGACCCCTGTCCAAATGGATTCAGATCCATATTGGGAACCAAGCAGCCCTCAACCTTTGATAACATGGACAGGCTGGAAAATTGGGTGGAGAGGAACCTCTTGAAGCTCAACAGGGACAAGTATACTTTGGTTTTGTCCCACCCTTCAGACCTTTTCAAATCAGAAACGCCATTTTGCGGAACTTGCTTTTGAAGGAGTAACTCATCTCATCTACCTTTGCACAATGATGCCTTTAATTCACCAAGTTAATGGTTTACTCTGTCATGCTTTGCACGATTTCCTCTGAAGCACCTCCAGATGACTTATGAGATGAAAAGAACAAGAGCAAGGGTCCTGCACCTGCAGGGTAATAACTCCCTGTACTAGTACAGGTGAGGGATTGACCTGCTGGAAAGCAGCTCAGAAGGGAAGGACCTGAGAGTGCTGGTGAACAAGAAGTTCGCCATGAGCCACCAATCACATCTGCAGTACTGTCTCCAGTTGTGGGCTCCCCAGTCCAAGAGAGACTGGGAACAACTGGAGAAGGTCCACCAGAGGTTACAAAGAAGCTGAGAAAACTGGAGCATCTCTCTGAAGAAGAATGGCTGAGAGACCTGAGGCTGTTTGGCCTGGAGAAGAGCAAACTGAAGGGATCTTCTCAATGCTTATCAATAGCTAAAGGTTGGGGAGCAAGAGGATGGGACCAGAGTCTTTTCAGTAGTGTCTAGTAACAGGAGAATGGGTAATGGGCACAAACTAGAGCATAGAAGTTCTATCTAAACCTGAGAAAAACTTCTTGAGAGTGACAGAGGACTGAGGCTGTGGAGTTTCCTTCTCAAGAGAGACCCACCTGGACATTGTGATCTTAGGCAACCTGCTCAGGGTGAGCCTACTTTAGCAGGGAAATTGGACTAGATGAAGTCCCTTCTAACATCCACCATGGTGGGATTCCATGACTCAGTGATTGCTGTGAACAGCATATATGTGGCTTACATCTTCCAACCATGTGCAAAATGGGGAAGGTCTCACCAAAGCTGCCCTGGTATGATGGGTCAACACAAAGTATGTTCTTAGGAGTTCAGTACTAGTTATACCACGCAGCTTGTTCTTGCCACCTCATATGTCATCTGGGAATGCTATACAGGAAATTGTGCAAGCTGCTGTGTAGTAAACCATTAACTCGATGAATTGAAGTTACTGTTGTGCAAAGGTAGATGTGATGAGTTAACTATGTAAAAATGACATTTCTGGTCTCAAAATGGCTGAAAGGTGGGACAAAACCAGTGTCAGGACAGGAGGCCACTACTGGCCATTTTTTGATCAAATTGCTCATTATTTTTCCAAAGTCTTTCACAAAACATTTCTGGAGCACCATGAAACTCCTCAGTATTCTACTTTAATAAACAAAATTTGGATAATTGTCTAGCAGGTGCCCATTCAGAAAATGTTGATCTGTTTGTGGGCTTTGGATGATTTATGTAGAAAGAGCTGGAGATTCTCAGTCTTGGTTAACCTGCCCATGCCTCCCAGGTAAGCGTCCTTCTGTCTAACTGAAATCCTGGTACTGAAGTGCTAGATGGACACCATTTATGCAGATGAAACATCTAACAACTTTTGTCTTTTCCATACTTTCCTAATTTCCAAAGGTTAGAACTGGTCTGTATTTAAACCGTTTCTTAAGATCCTGGTAAGCTAAATGGTGAAAAAGGGGGATATTCAGTGACAGTAACAGGGTCATTGGCAGAAAGATAGGCTTAGATATAAAATGGAGATGATTAAGACCTAGGAACTCAGACTGTCTTCTGGAGATGAAGATTTAATCACAACTCCTAAAATATGGTCTGAAACCTTTTTGAGCAGTACTTGTCATGCTATCATTGTTGTAGCCACCCTCTGAAGGACAAGCCTTTTAAAGTCATCGGTGTTCATGTTTTAGCAAAGAGATGAAAGCAGTGGTCACTGAAGATACTACTTTGTTTGCAACAAGAACTGGACATCTTCATTTGTGCTGGAGGTGGTGCTGGTAAACCAGATCTTAGGTGCTTTGATCTTCTGGATGACTAAAAAGAAACACAATTCACCAGTACTGCTCTATTTTTTAGTATTTTGAGGAAACAACAAAAGCTCTGAGAGTTATTACTAGTTTTTAATGTTTTCACGACACTTCACATTTCATCTTCAGTGAAAGTATTTGTGCTACACATGTTCATTACTTGCAGTGCCATTAATTCTTTGCCTTCTAACCTCTTGTCCTTGTTGCTTTCTAAGACTTTTCAGGAGAATCAACCATAATACTCAAAATTGCTATGGTTCAGGCAGCTGAGAGGTACCAGGTGGTGCCCAGGTTTTCACAGAATGGTAAGGTCAGAAGGGACCTCAAAGATCATCTAGTTCCAACCCCCTGCCATAGGCAGGGACACCTCCCACTAGTACAGGTCACTCAAGGCCTCCTCCAACCTGGCCTTCAACACCTCCAGGCACGGAGCAGCCACAACCTCCCTGGGCAGCCTGTGCCAGTGTCTCACCACCAGTGCAGTGTCTGCACCATTTTGCAGCTGGACTTCACTATGCTCAGTTCCTCGACAGCTTGCTCTCATCTTGTTTTCCAAAGAGAAAAAAGAAAACAAAAAAATCAAATTCTCTAGAACCTGATGAACTGTCTAGATCACCATTTCCTTCTTAGTACTTAGGCATGTTTCATTCTTCACTGAGGGAAGATATGTCAATTTTTAGTACTATTTTGATTCTTGAAACTGATTTTCCTGCAAGCTTCCTCAATGCCTCTTCTAACATTTTGTGTAAGTGTTCCTACTAGAGAAACTGCACAGAGTAAAGTAATGGAGCAGCCTAGGAAGAGTGGAAAGCCAGGTAGGTTCTGGCAGTGGCCACAGTATTTCTGGTTAACTCAGTTTTGAAAAGAATCACAGTGTCAGGCAGGCAGGAAGCTTCACTGTATGCATGCAGTGCTTCCAGTCAGAAGTGGACAACTGCCTGTGGTGGCAGTCCCAGTGAAGGCAGAAAACCAGCTGCTCTTCTGTTTAGCAAGATGAAGAACCTGTTTCAGTGCCTCACCACCCTCATGGGGAAGAATTTCTTTCTAATGTCTAATCTAAATTGAGCTTTTTCCAGTTTGAAGCCATTACCTCTCTTTCTGTCATTCCATGTCTTTGTAAAATCCATGTCTTTGTAAGAAGTCCCTCTCTAGTTAAATAGTTACTGCAGTGGAAAGAAACAGTTATGGTGGTGTAAAGTTTACAGCACTGAAAATACCAGAGAGCTATATGAGAAAGGAATAGGTTAACATCTCCAGGATCTGCTCTAACCAAGGGTTCACAGCCTTATTCAGTATGCAGATGTTCAACACAACTCTTGATGAATGAAGTGACTATCAGTAACTTGTGATGGTTTATATTAAGGTGTTGATCTGCCTTTTAGTATCTGGGTTGATAAGGCTGAATGTGATGGTCTGATCAGAAAGCATTAATAGCTGATCAAACTATCCCATGATACTTTTTCACAATCAACAAAAAGCTCAAACACACCTGAGAGAACATGTAAATCACCTAGTGATGGGATAATTACATTAAGAACTGAGGAGTGTCTCAACAAAGATCATCCTGAACGAGCCACCTGATGTGTCATCTCAGCTCACTGGACAGCAACTGCCCAGGGGGTGTGGTGGACAGTTGGATGACAAAGAGGGACCTGACCACTGCAAGCACACATGAAAGACTCCCTGAAATGTGACAAGGGTGTGGGCCAGGAACGTAATAAAAGCCTTGGGCTATGCCAGCTTACTGGGGGGAACATCACCAGGGCCACCTCAGGCTGGAAGCAACAGCACAGGAATGTGTCTCCTGCCAACACCAAAGAAGGACCATGAGGTGGTAACTATTTCTCCTCTCTCTTTCTCCATTCTCTCTCCCTCTCTATCCCTTTTCTTTCTTTTGTTGTTGTGTTTGCTCCAGTCTCTCTCTTTAATAAATAGCCTTGTCTTGATGACCTTGTTTGTGTCTATTTCACTCCGAGGAATGTTCAAAAAGAACCGCATCTTCTTTCCAGCTTCCAGACTGAGACAACATCACAGTCAATGGAATTTCCAGCATGCTACATCTCACCCTGAAGTAAATATCTAGCATTGGTGAGATGAATTAAGTTACAGAACCACAAAATCCCAGCATTGTGGCAATTATAAGGGACCTCTGGGCATCATCTAATCCACCCCCCCCCCCCCCCCTTTCTAAAGCAGTGTCAACCACAGTAGATTGCCCAGGATCACAATGTCCAGATGGGTTTGAACTCCACGGCTTCTCTGGGCAGCCTGGTGCAGGGCTCCACCACCCTCAGAGCAAAGAATGCTTTCCTCATGTTCAGGTGCAGAAATGTGATTTACTTTGTTGCCTGGATTTTTATCTACTGGCAGCATGGCACCTGTTCTGCCACTGCCTACAAAAATGTGAGATTAATCCTACTCGGGGGTCTATGATCTATGCTTTCTTGATCCAAGACAGCTTGGTAATTCAAGAGTCTAAACTGGCCAAACTGTGTTGATGGGTTAGATATGAAATACATCATCTCCCTCTGCACGTAGGACTTTTTCTTTCCTGTTTCGTTGCTGTTCTGTCCTCATTTGAACATTTGGGATGTACCCCATCCTTGCACTCCAATACACTCTGTCATATCAGTCCCTCTTGCTTTCCCTGTCTTTTTCATTTCCACCTCAGTCTCTTGTCATCTAAGTGGTCTGAGATGATTCAATTAGAATGAAGAAACAAAAATGGTGTAAAAAAGCATTTCTTGCAATTTTTAATCTGTACTTCCAACACAGAGCTATTTCCCATTTTGTGGTATTGGCAGTTTCTAGAGAGGTCATTTCAGGCAGAAATAAGGGTTTAATTCTCTGACATGCTGAGGAAAATGGCCTCACCTGAAGGAACAGTAATTGGATAAGATTCTTTACATGAAAGTCTAGAAGAGAGAATCCTAATTCTCTAAACTACTAAGACATTACTTTGTTGATCTACAAAACATTCACTTCTAGGTTAGATTAAGGCAGGAAATAACCAGTTTGAAATAACTAAAGAATGGTAATATTTATAATAATAGGGTTTTGGTAATTTTCATGGACATCATCACATCTAGCTCTTTATGGATGAGAATGGAGCTTTTCCCCCCAAAATCTTGCTGTTAAAATACATTAGCAGATACCCCCCTGTTTCCACGTGGACTTCAATGACAGACTTAATGTATGTTTTTTTGGCGACCATTAATTTTTCTTCACAATCTGCCCGTGAAATGAGTTGGTATTCTTATCCATCCTCCACCCATGTAAAGCTGAGATGTGAAATCAAGTGCCTGTTGTCAGAGATGCCCACTGGTTTCTGCTGCTCAGTTAAAGAGGCTTGGGTTTAAATATCTCAGAGAATATAGTTATTTGTTAAGGTTTAAATGGTAGATTCTTCTCTAACTCCAGCTGAGTACCCAACATCTTGAATTGAGCTTCCAAAGACAGACATAGAAACTAATGACTACTATGTTTTACATGACTTTGTATCAAATAGAAGGTTTGCAACAGAAGCAGGACTAAAGGATGATCTCATATGGAAGAATGGGTATTTTCTATTGAGGATCTGCTTTCCCCTTCCTGCATTCTCCTGCCTCTTTCACTGTGCACCTTTCTAGTTCTACCACGTGTGAAACCAGGATATTAAGTAGCACAACATCCAGTAGTACACAGAGGCACAGACAGCCCTAATCATGGGAGCCATGCAGTCAAGGATAGCAGAGATGAGGGCAATGTTTATGTCCACAGTAAATCACTCCTATGCATCCCTGGTTTATTCCTAGAGGATGCTCTGTGCCCTGAATGAGGTAAAAGCTCCGTGGAAGATGCAAAGTGAAGAGCTGATCTGAGAACACACATAGACAGTGAAAGGGCACAAGTATTATGTAACTTGAAAAAGTTTATGTTTAAAAGCCCCAAAATGGAAATCTAAAATGAAAGCAATATTCTGTAATCACATTGCTCACTCTTTCAACTCATACCATTGATCACCAGCAAAGTTTAGGTATTTGCATCCACATCCCAGATTAAGAGTTTTAACTGCTTCCTTGAACTCCACAGCCCTGTTGAAAGCAGCACTGTCTTACCACTGGAATGTGGCTTCCCTTGCCCTGGAGAGGATGAGAACTGGATTACAACACAACTAAGAAAAACAAATGCTAAGCTTGGTAGTTGGTTTGGGATGGGAGCATAGAGTAAAGCTAAAAGGTAATGTTACCTTTACAGGATACTTTAAATGGCTGCTTAGCTATGACAGTTTTTTCATTCTCATAGTTTCTGGGGCCAGTCTCTTTTCAGTGGTGCCCAGCAACAGAATAAGGGACAGTGGTCACAAACTGGAACACAAGAGGTTCCATCTTAACAGGAGATAAAAGTTCTTTCCTGTGAGGGTGCCAGCGTCCTGCAACAAGCTACCCAGAGAGGTTGTGGAGCCTCATTCTCTGGAGAGATTCCAAACCTGCCTGGACAGTGAGATCCTGGGCAGCCTGCTGTGGGTGACCCTGCTTTAGCAGGTGGATTGGACTAGGTGATGCTCAGAGGTCCCTTCCAACCCCCACCATGCTGGGATTCTGAGATAATATAGTGATCATTACAATGAATGCACTTCCTGAAAATTAAATTGAGCAATGCCCTCTTTGATTTTTGACACAATGTATCATAAAATAAAGGATTAGTAGATTGAGAACTGATATAAACATTGGTACCATGTCTGAAAGACAACCATTCTCTGCTCGTCTTTCCATAACTTACCTCTTATGACTAAATACAGTTTTAGAGTGAGTAAGCATGTGGAGAAGAGAGCTGAAATTCTGTGGGTTTACAGAGAATACAGAAGGACCCTACAGATTTTTAATGAAGTAGGTATTCCAATCTAGCTCACATAGGACATTTTTTTCTTTCTCTGGTTATGAGTATGGTGTTTCCTGGTTGACTCTCCCAGAGTTTAACAATCTCCAGAAGTTTTTTTTCTCAACAAGATCATAAAGTCTTTCAAAAATCCCATAGCCAATGGCAAGTGAAGGGAATGTTAGCCAGGGTGGCAAAATGTTAGCTGTTTTCTGCAATAGGGACATTTGTAGTTATTGAGGAAGAATGGGGTATACCTTCTCATAACTGTAGAAAAACTAAAACCTTTTTATTTTCTTTTTCCCATTGAGATGAAAAAGATTAAAAAAAATAACTATCTTCTTAAATAACTGAAAAAGGAAAAACTGAGATATGCAGAGGAAAGCTGCCTTCTAGAGCAATAGAAATGCATTTTTATGAGTACAGCACTGAAGCTTTATGACCTAACAGTTTAGATTTTGGCTCAAAGTTGTTTTTCTTTCAGTTTCAAGGCTGAATCTTGTATTTTTCTGTGACTGGAAGAGTAATTTTACTTTAACATGGTGATGTCAAGAGCATCTAATATTGTTGTGATGTCTCAAGAGGGTGGCTAGCAGAATGTTATGGGTTACCATCCTTTCTTTCCTCCAGTTGATAGAACTGCGATGTATCTTCTGAAGAAGATGATGAAGAAAATAATTTGCTTAGGTCTAACCTATGTCTGCTTCTTGAAATTCAAAAGGCTCTGCAGCTTCCCCTCGGGACTGGGAATATAGATGTAGATACAGGGTGGAATCCAGTGCTTGATTTCCCTTTGTCCAAAGGAACTTTTCTATAGAGTGGATTAAATTTGGATTTTCTATAATTATCATAAAGTAGGTTTATCCAGTCCACTGCAACACAGCCTAATTCTACCAGTACCTCTTACTAGAAGTTTTACTCATATATAAGAATATTATTCTAGTCAGTTAGCCTTTGTGCCTTCGTGCTTGAAAAACCTTTAACAAGCTGCCTTTCAGAACTGGGAAGGGAAAACAAAATGTCTGCTTGATTCATCACTGGAGTGCAGATTTGACTGTAGATTCAATGTAATCTGAACAAAAATAATGTTTTCTTCTGTAAAGAAAGGAAAGAAAAAAGGTAAGTAATCTTTAGAGAGAAAATGAGTGTCTCTTGCTGGAGGTGGTTTATGAACAGTTCCTTCTTGGGGAAGCATATTCATGTCAGCACGGGGCTTAGAATTAGTGTGACAAAGTGGAAGAGGAAGTGGTCTGAAAGCCTTTCATTCAGTTTCCTTATCTTTCTCTGAAGTTCTTGATCTGAAGTCAATGGTCAGATTCCCATGGGAGCAGACAGAGTACCTCAGCAACATGCAGGTGTCCAAGGGACAGCTTTCCAACTCAGGATTCAGCCTACTTTTTAGTTATATTGAATTTTAATAGTTAATATTGTATGGTGGCCTCTGAGGAAATCATGTCACAGTGTCATAAAAATGGGATTTTTCTGGGGAAGAAAAGGACGTAAGAATTCTTCACCCGGTCTTGATGCCACTCTGCCATCAGACTTTATTTCACATGGTTTAGACTAGTAGTAGAAATAAATTCTTTACAATAAAGGTGGTGAGATGTAGAACAGGTTGCCCAAGGATGTTGTGAATGCTTTCTCCCTGGAGAAGTTCAAGGTCAGATTGGATGAAGCCTTGAGCAACCTGGTCAAGTAGGAGTTGTCCCTGCTAATGGCAAGGGGGTTGAAACTAGATGATCTTTAAGGTCCTTTCCAACTCACACCATTCTATGATTCTATGGTGGTTATTCTGGAAACTGGATTATACCTAGTACTGGGGAATATATCTCACCAAAATGTGGGGAAAAAAACCCCAAACATCAAACATCTATGTTTAAAGAATCAATTCAATTCAATTAATTCTTAATTCTCCACTTAATTCAAAGTGGAGAAGCACTACAACAGTTCCAATTTTTTAGTACTTTTGTTCTCCAGCTAACCCAGAATGCAGTTGAGTTAGGATCTGCAGGTGCTGATGTGCAGTAGAAGCTTCAAGAAAACTCAGGTGGCTACAGGAAGAATGGTAAGACATGATGGACTCTTTCTTCTCACAGAAGCAGTGCCTGTATGTTAGTAGCCACATACACTCACTGTTTCTCAGCTAATTTCCTTAAAAATGCAAGTTTTCAAAGAAACCAAGTTGGAACAGGATAGATCTGTTTGCCAACTTGTTTCTTCTTGGATAACAGACAGCTTCTCCGTGCAATATTAGTGTCACCTAGCTCAAATTTGAAGCTCATGAGTAAAATAATAGTTACAGTTTTTTTGGTAATCAATCTCTTAAAAATAAATGCAATTTTTAGTTACAACTGAAAAATTGCACCCTGGCTACGGTGGCAGTAGCTGTAGAGTCTCAACTGGTTGAAGCCTGGCTTCTCCCCTCCCTGCCTACTGCAATTGCTGATAAACTGGTATTTCATCTTCAGACCATTGCAAGCCTTTGAAACAGAAATAACCCTGCAGTGGAGGCAAGCTACTCAGAACAGGTGCATGTGATTTACCAGCCAGGTTTGCTACAGGTTCCTCACCGCTAAGGCACACCAATTAGATTTCCACCCCCACCCCCCACCTTGTTAGAAAGACAAACCCCTGAAAATGAACTAATGGTGGTTGATCCATGAGACCTGGAAGATTTCAAGGCCAGATTGCACAGGGCTCTGAGCAATCTGATCTAATGGAAGATGTCTCTACCTATGGCACGAGTGTTGGAACTAGATGACCCTGAAGATCCCTTCCAACCCATATGATTCTATGTCTCCATGATTCTGTGATTCTGCAATAAGCTGTCTGTAGGGCTTACTGCTTTGACTGCTGTTCACCATATGAATTAATGACAATAATTGTGTGATGTGAAAGATCAAAACTGTGCTGTGGCTTCTTGAGACTTAGTCAGCACTGCCATTGGGAATAAATTCATTTCCCAGGGCTAGACCATGACAGCATAATCCTTTACCATATACCCTTAAGTCAACACGAGTGCTCCTCTTCAGTCCATTTAGAGATGGATGTTTTGCAGCTGAGAATGGCTCTGAAATTGCAGATTCATGCCATTTTCATCTTTTCAGGTAGCCCCCACTAACAAAGGCTGGCACATGCAGTCAATAGCCTTGTTGTTTAGGCTGGCAGCCCTGGAACAAAAGGCTTTGTTCCAGAAGTTTGCCTGCATTAGGATAGGGTGAATTCCACTGGATTTGCTCTGCTAAATTTTACCAACTTCTGGCTGGTGATCTTTTGGTGTCATTATTTAGGGTTTGCTGTCAATAGACAAGGCTAAGTCATTACTAAACACTACCATGTTTTGCCATGAAGCCTCTATATCTTCTTGAACTGTGGTCATTGTTTTCACACAAGGAGATGGTGTTTTAGCAAGGATATGTTTCTATCAGTGTTTCTTCAGCAAAACAATGAGGAATGAAAGTGGTCTAAAGTCATGCCTAATCCTTCTGAAAAAACAACCAACCATATTGGTCTATTTATGTCACATTGATTCACTGAAATGCCCAGAATGATCATTGCTCTAGTTTGGAAGGAACTCTTGCTGTTGAAAGTTCTCTGCATCTACCTTTTTTAATCTTACCCTCGGATCGCTCTGAGCAGAAAGGAAAAGAAGTGAGCGAAGGAGGTAAGAGGATACTCCAAAGAATACATCCTCAAGAAGTCAATCAGCTGTCAAGCTGTATTGTTGGCAATAATGAGAAACTACAAAAGCTATTCAGAGAAGCACTTATTTTTCCTGATCATTGTTCTGGGGAAGAAACCAACCAACCACAAACTGAATCTTTTTGGGTGAAATATTCTTTTCAAGAATTCCTCAGGAGCCTTATAACGCGAAGTTGTAATGCAGGTGGTTTAAACTCAGCAAAGACAACAATGTGCAGTATTGTGCCCCGTTCTGGGCTCCCCAGTTCAAGAGAGACCGAGAACTACTGGGAAGAGTCCACTGAAGGCTATGAAGATGCTGAGGGGACTGAGGAAGTATTTGAAGAATATTTATGAAAGTCTGAAAACCCAGCATGGCAATTGTTGGCTATATCTTTTGAACCTAATAACTTGATTGTGATAGTTCAAGGTTCAGACAAGATGACAACTTAAGAGTAATAGCTTCAAAAAACATTAGAGCTGCTGAATATTGTTTGTGCATATGGAAGCAGTTTTAAAGGACAATAAATGGTTTTCTACCCCTACAAAGGCTGGAACATTGGCATTTCTTGGGGAATAGCTTATTACTCAAAGCTCGTCGGAAAGGCAAGGAAAAAACACTGTCAACCATCAAAAATGTATCAGAAATCAGGTTTATTTCTAATAAAACTACTTAGGTCCAGAGCAAAGAACAGTGGCTGTTCATCTCCCTGGCTCTGTTCAGAGGATCTCTGATGTGGAACATGTCAAGGAAACTGGAGATGGCATCTACAAAAGAAACTTCCCTGCTTTGGCATGAAATAGGAGAAGCCAAGGGCTCAGAGCCTGCTTCAAATCCTATTCTTTGTACTAGTTGTTGAAAAATATCAAATAAAATCACCAGTAAGTTGCATATAATGAGAAAAAAAAACAGGGTTTTGTGCTTTGTGGATGTGCTTCATCAGT
>VWYK01032029.1:709-15390 GCA_013399775.1 Semnornis frantzii | reverse complement strand
CTCCGTCCGCGAGGCAGCCAGCAGCGGAGCGCGAGGCACCGGCTCTAACTGGCACTTCTCGGATCCGGCCCAGCCCCGCCCCACCACCGTCACGTTACCGGCGGCGCCAGCCAATGGGACGCTGGCGGTGTAACCGCTGACAGGCCGCAGGGCGGGGGAGGGGGCTGCGGAGGACAAAAGCGCCCGCCGCACCCGGGCTCTTCCCGTCCCCAGGGCGCTCACCTGTCGGGGCACTTGACGGTGTTTCCCGGCGCGGGCCGCCGGGCACCGCTCCTGTGCCCGCAGCGGGAAAGCCTCCCAGGTTGAGATGCTCCCTCCCATCCCCGACCCGATACAAGGGCAGCAGCTGCCTCCATTGGTGCCGGCATTTAAATGAATCCAAGCGGCAGAAAGTGGAAGAAGTGAGAGGCAATTATCGCCGACAAGTCAACAATAAAAATAAACGAGGGTGACGCTTGCAATGAAGCAATTTAATCTGACAGAGGGTATGCGGTTTCTGGTCATCGGAGGCCTCCCCTGGGTCCGGGAGCGGCCCCGGGGAAGGCTGCGTGGGCAGCGGGAGGGGATGAAGCTAGATCCCGTGAGGGCGAATGGAAAGAAGGGAGCTCGTCCTTGCGAATAAAGTACTACGGGAGCCACTTTGGAACGTTAACGCGCGGCTGCCCTCAGAGTAAGCTCGCGGCCCCGCGACCAGACGCGCTACGGCTCTATCTGTTCTGCAGCAGCAGCAGTGGTCTCTCTGATGTGGCCCGGTGCATTCAGCGTCCATCCAGCTTTTTACAAAAAACAGACGGAAGTCTGTATTTTAGTGTATGGCAAGACCCTTCTACACCTCTTAAGCTCCAGTGAAAACTTGGTAACAACATAAGAAAGGTCACAGACATAGACAATGTTTTTTAAAAAGTCAACCATTGACTCGTTTGTCTGTGTGAGGACTTCTCCAGTGGACAGTGCAGCTCACTCGTCCAAATGTCTGAAGAGGCAGATACTGCTGGGTAGATGTATGAAAGCCTGAAGAGAAAATTTGATTCCTACCCAGATAATAACTGGAAATAACTGGGATAAATGAGCTGTGTCTGCTTCCTCTCAGATATACCGATGGCTCCATCTACTAAATTTTCTGCTATATTTTCATTATATTTCCACTCCATTGTAAAAATCTGTTCAAAATTCTATGTACAATTATAACTATACTCCTCACACTCACTCTGCTACAGTAATGTTTATTGTTTGTCTAGTCATCAATTTCCTGAGAAAAGTAGTCAGTTTTTAAAATACTGGTTTTCCTCCATAAAACAGAATTTCTTTTCTTCACAGATATATACAACCTCCCCTCCTCTCATTTAAACAGCACATACAATTTGCAAATTGGTATTTTCGTGTATCCAGTACACATTTTGCTATAACTATTATTAGCCTCCACTTACTGAACCATTAAAATGTAACATACTTAATGGTTTAAAACACAAGCATTGCAGTTGAAATAGAAGTGGAACTAATCCAAAATGAAAGTGAAGCTCCCTTTTAAACCCAGACACATGAAATACTAATACAAGCATGCATGTTATTTGGAAAAAAAACCAACCAACCAAACAAACAAAACCAACAAAAACCCA
This sequence comes from Semnornis frantzii, assembly GCA_013399775.1. Lineage (NCBI taxonomy): Eukaryota > Metazoa > Chordata > Aves > Piciformes > Ramphastidae > Semnornis > Semnornis frantzii. The sequence continues at coordinate 13,774 of VWYK01032029.1, read as the reverse complement.
AGTACATTTGTATCATTTGTATCACTAGTTTGCAGTCACATGGGTAGCCTAGCAGAAAACGTATTTGGGTTTTGTTTTATGCTGATAGTTTCTTCTCAGGGTTTGATAGTAATCTAACCTCAGAAATGGCTCCATTCTCATCACAAAGATTACAACAGCATGGCATTGTCTTTAACTACTGCTCCAAAAGTCCTTGGTAAGGTCTGGAAAACAGCTGACAGCAGGCCAGCAAGCTTCCCAGGAGACCAACTCCCTTTTGTCTCATGACCTGCTGTTTCTTAAGTTGACTGTAACTCAGTTTCCATTATCAAGAGAAATCTTCTGCTGTGTTAGGGTATTCCCTGAGGAAATAATTTAATCCATTTTACCCTGTTGAAACTATTTCCCCTTTCTATGATCAAAATAAACAAAAGTACATCTTACTCTATAATCTTTCTACTAACTCGAAAATGAAAAGTCTGTCTCCAGGATCTGCCACAGTTTCCTTTTGTCAGCAATAGGTAAGGAAGTTAATGTTTAATTATAAACCCAAGAACTATTTTATGCTAAATTGTAAACCCAAGAACTACTTTTGCTAAAAATGAAAGGGAAAGTACTGAATTAAGTCAGAACACTGAAATTAATGATTCTAAGGTTCACAACTGCTTGAGCAAAAGATTGCAACTCAACTTTCTAAGTTTGGTTCTTATTTGCTCTGCTATTGAGTAGCTCCTGGGGAGATGCAAGCACTCAACTCATCAATCACACTCCATAAACCTCCAAGTGATGGTATCTGAGCAAAGAGACTATTTTGTTAACCACCTACTCAAGAACAATGCTGGTTTTAGCTATTCGGCTCCCAGTTGTATACCTAGCAGATCATGTTCTTCTTTCAGGTTATCTTAGTCCAATTATTTTAGGACTGATATATTCCAGTCTTTTTCAAGGAACATCTGGAAAATGTTCTTCAAGCTCTGTCACCCTGATTGTTTGTCACTGCCATCATAAGATACTGAAAAGCAACAGCTTGACAATCCAGGGAAAGCTGAGTTTCATTTCACACATCATGCCAGTCCCTGATATTTTTTAACTTGATATTTAGATGTTATGAAACCAGCTTTGAATCTCTAAAGAAGTAACAGTTTCAAATGTTATGCTCAGCATGACTAATGGGTGCCCTGAGCACCTACAAAAATCCCTTCACTTGTAGGATTTTGGGAAATTTCATGTAGTAAGAAAGCTACACAGAGGAATCCTGTATGTTTAAGAGAATAATATTTATAGTCAAATTTTTACTTTAAAATATTTCCTATTGAAATTGTTTTTTCTATCAGAGAGATGACAGTCTACTTGTCTTTTAACCCTCCAGTAGTGCTTTGAGTTGCAGGAGCAACATCTTGATTGGCAGTTGCTTTGGCAGCAGTTAACTGAAGTCAGTTCTTTGCATAAAACTACCATATGACAGCTTGCCTCGTGATCACCAAGTGTATTTCTGACTGTTTCTCAAGATCTCATCTTGTGACATAAAAGGCTACAGCTTTATAGTTAGCTAAAGCATGAGCCAGTCGATTAGAACTCTCTAAAATGGCATACTACCATTCATTCTCCTAAAGAGAACAAAAAAACATGTAGGCTCGATAAAATTTAATTTCAGTCCCTGGCATGTCCTGATTATTACCACACTTCTTTCTGGTATTTGCCAAAGCTTCTCTGTCTCCTGAGAATTTATAAATCATGTTATGTGTCTGCCAGATCACTGATTTCCTGGTGCAATAGCGTGGCTTGCAGTTAAAACAAAGCTATCACTGCAGGGGTGGGTATTTTAGAACAATACTTCCCTCTGCTGGATCTGTGGGCAGTCACTGCTCTCGCCTGAACTGGAAGGACTTGCCCAAACCCTCTACCTCTAGCTCAGGCAAGACACCTGCTTCTTCCAACAGCTTTATAGAGTAAGAAACTTGGAAAGGTCTTCTTAATTTAGCAAATTAATATGATAATCATAAAAGTTTAACCCAGCATCAACTGGACGGAACATCAATTGCTTCTGCTCAAGAACAGAGTATGTCAAAGTTGTAGATACTGCTAAAATTGGAAGTCTTAGGGTATTCACTCCAAACCCCTGACATGTTAGCTCTAGAGCTGCACCAGGCATGTTCAGAGGAGATGCTTCTTTGGCTGGATGTACTTCCGTGAAAAAGCATCAAGACCATAGGATGTCCCAAAACCAGAACCATACATAAGCGATCCTGCAAACACAGGATGTTTGAGAAGTCAGCATAGTACTGCCTGTTCTCTCTGTCTACCTGTGAGGAAGAGAGAACAGACAAAGTGACAGCACCATGTTTATATCAGCTTTTTGGCCCACTACAGTGCAGGCAGCCTAAAAACCCCAGAAATGTAAAATATAGGGTTGCTAGTACGAACTTCACATTGCATCAACGTATATATATATATATAAATATAGACCTATTCTCTGCAAAGAACTCTACACAATCTATGCTGATTTTAACTGACAACTCCTGTCAACTGAAGCCCTCATGCCAACTAAAATTAAATAATTTAAAAAAGACCTTTTATCCAAATCAACAGGCATTTCTTTGTAGACTTTGTATAGCACACCACAGAAAAAGATTGGGTTTTTTTGAGGAACATTGGCCACAATTCTTGTGACTCTCAAGGAAACCAATAGTGTTACAGTAATTTTTAATTGAGTGCTACACTTCCTATCTGCCCATCTGTTCCAAACTGCTAGCAATAACCAGAGTATGATATTTTATGGGGAATTTTGATGGAAATTATCATATTCAGATACAGCTCACTTGCATTCAAGCCATAGAGCTGTTGGAATACTGTCCGCAACAGAGGGAGGGCGGAGTGTTAAGAGGAAGGGGAGAGAGAATTGCAGAGATAAATTAGAAAGATTATGCTTAATTCTTGCTTTGCATGAGGCCAGGAACTGGTCCTAGTACAGTACTACCTGTACTTATAAATCATACAAACATGACTGGAAAAACGTAATTAAGCATATTGCTTAGCAAAGATTCTGTTCATATATTCTGCTGATTTGAGACTTTTGGTTGACTTCAAAAGACAGGAACATGATGAATATGTTAAAGATGAAGGAATGAGTAGAAAATACATATGTAAGCCTAAACCAATATTCCCACTCCAAGAAATTTAGCTTGAAAAGGAAGACAGAGATGTTCCTTAGGAAAACTGTCAAAAGATTGGTTCAAAGTTGAACTACTCAATGTTAAAAGGTAGAACAGGTAGCAGTGCTGAAAGGCATATTGAGGTTAACTGTAATAAACCTTCATTAGAAGACAGGAAATAGCTGATCATGAAGTAGGTGGTTCCTGATCTGTGTTCAGTACGAAGCCTGTGCTAAGCATACTGAAGGTCTACTTAGAAAACATCATGTATGAAATATTCTCATGGGGGGAAATAAAAATTCAAAGAGTTTGGAGAGAAAATAAGAGATCTGAATAAAGAAATCAGACGTCAGAATCAAAAATACATCCTGAGTAACAGCAACAGGGAAATTAAGAATCACAGAGCATAAGGTGGAATAAGCAATGCTTTTCTAAGGAGGATGTTTTCCAGTCATCACCTGTTTCTTAAATGTGGAAGAATAAGAATTACTCTCTGCTTCTTCTACATGACATTGTATTCTTGACTTCTGCTGGTCTTTACATCGTATTGACTAATCATGAAGTCTTTGAGATGTTCCAAGAAAGCTTCTATGGTGGACTCCAAGTGGACAGAGCTTGGAGGAATCCATAATAAAATAAATTGCTGCTACATTTCAAGCAGAAATTTGACTTCTGTTTTCTAGAAAACATGGGGAAAAAAAAAAAAACAAACAAAACATAAAAAGATATGCCATACCAAAGTAACTCTACTGGAATTTAAATACAAAGAAGGCACGTTTGGAATCTGTCAAAAAATACATCCATTGCCATACTCATTTTCCTTATTAATGGCTTGATTCTGCAGTGAAAAAATAGCCAATTTTGACCACAAACTGTCATAACACAAAAGCATATAATCTTACAAAAAAAAGGTCAAAGATACAGAGACATAATTTTAAATCAGCCTTGGCAGTAAAAACACTATCCAAATGAATTAATGTTAATTTGTTTATGGATACTGGTAGTAAGTTCTAGACTTGTCCACCACTTGCCTCACTCTGCAGTTGCATTCAATTCCTTTGAGATATACCAAATGTACGAGGTCATTTAAAATCGGAGTGCTCTCAGCACATGCTATTATTAGATCTTTAGAGGCAATAAAGTCAATATTATCTGAACTCCAGGATCAAACTAGTTGTCTATGATGCCTTTTTTAAAAAAATAGCGCCAAGTATATATAGTAGCTACTATTTGGTAAGTAAATCGCTACAGTGCAGCCCACTGGGTAAAGAAAATATCATTATTTTTGAATGATAATCAAAGTAAATAATAAATGTGTACAACAGAGCCTGATAAGAGTAGCTCCTTAGCATATTTTCAGGATGATCAATCACCAAAAAAATGTAGTTAGGCACAAGTCATACAGCTCACCTCAAATAACTGAAAGGTCTTATGCATTTGTTTAATACTGCATACAGTTGAGTAATATAGGAAATTCTCGCCAAAGTATTTCCAACTTCCTACACTCTCCTGACGCAACCCAGTATTAGTCACACAGTGTGGGAGCAGTCAGATATAGCCACATCACCTTCCCCAACTCAGATGCAGGCTGGACTTAGTCTGTAGGAATAAAGTGAGGATTTGAATACGTTTGGGCTGCATTTCTTCATCTCTAATATTTCAGATGGCACACTACTTTCTCAGAACCTCTCTCTAATGACAAGATTCACAATATTTTTCTTGAACGAGGCTTACTGCCTCAACAGCAGACTGTGGCAGCATATCAATGGTAAAGATCGTGCTTCCCGCTTGAGAGACTCCAAGTTCTCCACAGCTGAGACGTGTGTCAGTGTCCTGTCTAACCTACTGCACAGGCATGAGTACAGGACTGGACACTGAACTGCTGCAGACATCACTATGCCTTCATGTGCTTTGTGCTTGAAAAGCAGGACCGCTAGCACAGCATGGCTGTGCAGTTCTAAGGAAGAAAAGGAACAGCAGAAGATAATAACAAAAGGAATTATGAGAAAAGAGATTCTCTCATCTTCTGTCCAGAAAAACTGGCTTTCATCCCTTTTACTTAGTAAACAAGACCATGTCAAATACTCATATGTCCTATCAGTAATTTAATATTTTTTCCTCTCGACAAAAAATTCTTGGGGGCCTAAATTCATATAAAAAGAAATTACTAGGCATGTGTGCCTTTTGAACTGCCACATGTAAGGTTTTATTTTTATGACTTGCGTAACACCACTTTGGAAAGTATTGGCTATATCCCAAGGGGAAGCTGATCTAAATTTTATGGTTTTCATCTCTACTTTGATTTTCGAAGATAAAGGTTCATTAGAGTCTTATTTACTGCAGCTAGGGTAGAAAACTCAGACAAAACAGATCTGAAGTCAGCTGATTTTCTGTGTACTGTTAGTGGTGCAATTTGTGCATCCAAGTTCTGCCAAATAATTTTCTCCTCTTTAGCTGAACTGCCTCTCACTAATCTGTTGTGCAGTGTAGAAATTCCTGACCACCATTCCTATTTCACAAATAAGAGGGAGATGGGTTAAGTGAAAAGAAATTAGCCTAAAAATGCTCCAATTCTTACTTCTAATCAATGTGTTAAGCAGTTAGACCAGCCATTACTGTGCACTTACAAAATGAGTGAGAGGCTTCTAAACTGAAAGTCACAAAGAGATACTTCAGGTGCTTTTAAAGAGTCAGGAAAGTCTAATGCAGGTGCTGGGCGAATTACTTATATATGGAAATAAATATTTCTTCTGAATATGAAAGACAACTTTGAAAAAACAAATACCTCACTATACCTAAATTCATTACTTCAGTTGAGTACTGGGATTCAGGACCAGTTTAATTTTACGGAAACTACTGAATGACAAGTTAAAAAAACTTGGCTTAATATATTTAATCATTAGGCTCAGATGTTAGTGCTCCTTTTCTCTGTGCTGTGATAGCACTTGAAGAATCCATTTTGGTCTTTGAAACAGAAGTTTCACATTGCCAGAAGTGGGGAAAGGTTGAAGTGCTCCATCGGTTTCTCTAACACTATTAGACAGTCCTCCTTCAAGTCTTTCTGACTGACTGACATAGCCTTTCCCTCTTATAGCACAAAATGACATTAAGTTAAAGAAAGAAAACTTTCCAATTTAGGAGAGAACTAAAAAATAAACACAACAAAACACAGTTACTGATCACAGGTAGTATGTTCATCGTGGTCCCTCACTCCGGTGGCTCATGGTTGCACATGTTGGACTTCTTACATGCTTTTCACATTACTTGAATGGAAATTTAGACCAAAATTGTGGCACCAGATGCTACAGAACTGTAACAAAAAGACCAGACAGTTTTGCTTTTGCTGCATTAGTTAAACTGCAGCAGATCCTACTAACTTGTGTGCTCATACAGGTGTCACATAATCAAGTGTCTTGATGGACATGAAATGTCAGAGCCAGCTGGGGCAGATGAGACTTTTAAGCCATCTTTATTCTTCACTATCTCAGCTGATCTGGTAAACTGAGCGTCGTTCAAGAGACTAAGGACTCAGTGTTTTCTTCATTAACTGAGGATTGAGTCAGTAGTATCTTAAAAACATCCTTTCTGCTGTAACAGACCTAGAGTAGTGGTGTCATGCAGAAGCACAACATGGGCTGGATTTGCCCATTGATGTCTATTTTGCATATGATATTATTTTAAAAATATGGGCATCAATGTGACAAACATCCAAGAGAAGGTTAAATGTTCTCTTTTCTCCCCATTTTAACCCCCGCCTTGGGACGTGGCAAGGTTTGAGATCTACTGCCCTCCGGTGGATACTTGGAGACGTCATAGAATCGTTTTGCTTGGAAAAGGCCTTTAAGATCAAGACTAATCGTTAACTTAGCGTTGCAAAGAACACCACTGAACTGTATTCCCAAGCTCCACGTCTGTATGTCTTTTAAATAACTCCAGGGATGGTGACTCCTTTGATTTCCTGTTCTAATACCTGACAGCCCTTTTGGTGATGGAATTTTCCCTAATGTTCAATAGAAACCTTCAATATAAACCTCTGTCAAGTAGGAGTACTGCATCCGAGACCATAAGAATTATTTAGAAGCATGATTCAAAAAATGAGTAAAGTGTTAAATTCTTTGTGTACCATATTTAGGATATACAAAAAAATTAAGGAGGACTAATTTCTTAATTTTACTATTTTGTTATGGTTTTATCAGAGCATTACTACACATAAGCATAGGTTTTCTGTTTTATTCTCTAGAATGGGTTCTCTTCAATCAGCTTTCATTTTATATAAATATATATAATGATTTTATATCTGTAACTGTAGTGGAAGGGTAATTAATTACTGTGAGATTATATTTTAAAAATATTAATATAGTTTAGTAATATTAAATATTCAGAACTCATGTTACCCCGATCACCATTTTATTAATAATAACAGGCTCTTTTGCATCATGTATGGAAACTATATACAGGTTATAACAGGATCTAGAAATAACTAGTAAATATACACACTAATTGAACTCGATTAAACTGGAGAGAAGGCTTTGTGGTTAATGTACTGCTTGCGGTCAATACACCGCTTGCTCACTAGATGGACACAAGGAGCTCCTTTCTGCTTATGGCAGAAGGCAACTAATAATTACAAGAGGCTTTTGGTATTTACTCGCAAAAATATTATCTGACAGTACCCAAAGCTCATGGCGGGCCCAAGCCAACCTCATGAAATTCAACAAAGCCAAGTGTAAGGTCCTGCACCTGGGTAGGCACAATCCCAAGCACAAACCCAGGCTGGGTGGTGAATGGCTGGAGAGCAGCCCTGAGGAAAAGGACCTGGGGTCTGGGTTGATGAAAAGCTCAGCATGAGCCTGCAATGTGCGCATGCAGCCCAGACAGCAACTGAGCCCTGGGCTGCATCAAGAGCAGTGGGCTAGCAGGGCAAGGGAGGCGATTCTGCCCCTTTACTCTGCTCTTGTCAGACCCCATCTGGAGTACTGTGTGCAGTTCTGGAGCCCCCAGCATAGGAAGGACATGGAACTGTTGGAGTGCATCCAGAGGAGGGCCACCATCTCATCATCTGATCAGAGGGCTGGAGCAGCTCTCCTATGAGGACAGGTTACAAGATTTGGGGCTCTTCAGCCTGGAGAAGGCTTCCAGGAGACCTTATAGTAGCCTTCCAGTATCTGAAGGGTGCCTACAGGAAGGCTGGGGAGGGACTATTTACAAGGTCTTGTAATGACAGGACAAGAGGCAATGGGTTTAAACTGGCAGAGGGGAGATTGAAACGGGATGCTAGGAGGAAGTTCTTTACAGTGAGGGTGGTGAGACACTGGAACAGGTTGCCCTGGGAGGTTGTGGCTGCTCCCTCCCTAGAGGTGAGTGACCTGTACTAGGGGGAGATGTCCCTGCCTATGGCAGGGGGTTGGAACTAGATGATCCTTGAGGTCCTTTCCAACCTTACCATTCTATGATTATATGATTCTATGTTAAGATCACAATGTCACTTAGCATACAAAATCTACTGAAGTTCTACAACCTCCTAAAATTCTTTGCAATGATAAAGATATTAAGGCAAACTGGTTTTGTAAAGATTGTAAAAATTAGCAATAATAGCTTGGAAAGACATTTTAAATTTACATACATATATGTATAAAATCAAGTTTAGTGATAATGAGATACTGATTAAAGGGAACCTTTATATTTATGGAGTCTGTTTATTCTGGTTGTGAAAGGGAATTTCAGAAATGCAAATCCTGTGACTTGGGTATTAAACGATTCTTGACAATCTTGACACTCTGTTCTTCCAGAAAGCCACTCCAAAGAAGGGAACTAGTCAGCCCAGTTTACTCCACGCACAACTTCTTTGTCGTTCAGGAGATGCTATGTATGTATGTGTGCATGTATGTGTGCACATAGCTCCACATCAGCAAGTATTTGAACACATAGTGATCAGAAAAACTGTAATTGAAGTTCCAAACTTAGAAATGGGGAGCTATTTCTAAAATGTTCAGCTAAGATGTCGTGCCTTACTTAGGTGAGCAGACCTCTCATTGTGTGGTAGCCTTTCACCTGCATGGTGTACTGGTGAGACCTTTAAGCCGTGCAGTCTCGGTCACCTGCCTTGGTGCAACGACTAACGTGGTGCTTTGGCGCATCACCTACCTCTCAGGAATGAGGCCTGACAGCCTGCTGCGTTTTTCAGGCCGTGCCTATCCATGCCATCCCCCGCACCTCACTCCCTTGGCTGCTGAGACATCTGCGAGAAACCCACCCGCGCCTTCTTGTGCCGGATGCGGGGCAGGCCTTCACCTATCTCGGGCCACGCAGTTTAACAATTCCTTCTGCCGCGGGCGGGCTATGAGGGAAGAGCTCTTCCTGCCCCCAGGCCCGCCATTTTCCTCGACGTTCTCTCGTCCTTCTCTCTGAGGCGCCGCGAGGGAGCGCCCGCGGGCGACAGGAAAAGGGCGCCCCGCCACCTCCTCAGGTCGGCCGCGGGCAGGCGGCGGGTCTGCGGCTCCGCCCTGGCGGCTCCGCACCGCCCTGCCCGTCGCAGGCGGGAGCGCGACGGCGCGGGTAGGCGGCGCCGGCGTGGTGAGTTGTGGCGGAGAGTGCGGGAGGCGGTGGCTTTGCATTTAGAATCTTTTCCTGCCAGGGCCAGGAGACGAACGGGCGCTGAGGCGGCCTGGTCCTCACAGGTCCCCGAGCCTGAGCTGGCCCTGAGAGTGGTCGACTGTCGATGTCCGGGGCTGGCTGAATACAGAATGCTCACGTGTAGGGCGTCCCATGGCCGACTCGAATGCGGGGCCTTGTCGGTGAGGGCGGGGGGTTTGCTAGTGGCTGGTAGTTTCTGGCCGTTCAGACTTTGTGCTGCGAAAACAAAGTGCCTCAGGTTGAAAATACGTGTGTGCAGAGGGTGTCGCCAAAACAGTAAGTGCAATATGAAGTGGTTAAATAGCAAAGCTGCTACATTAAGAGCGAGGAAAGTAAGAATCTTCCACCCGACCTCATCCCTTTCCTCGTTCCATATCATAAAATTTAATTTTCAGTGCTCAATTTCCTCCATTCCATGCAGATTATGAAAGAAGAAATGATGAAATGTTAACTGCTAAGACAAATCCTCCGCATACAGCAGTTTTTAAGTTCAGGGCCTTTAAGAACACGCAATTTCCCTGGATTGCAACAGTTGGAACAACAGACTCTTGACTTGCTATGTCATTTATTACTTCAGATGGTAGAAAAAGCTTTGGAGAAGGCTTGGTAAGATGACACTTTAAAAAAAATTCTTAAGGCTTTCCTCTAGACGCATCGAAAGATACAGTCTTTCAAAGGCTCATCTCAGCAGTGCTGAGATGTATCCTTTCCCAGGTTTGTGTACAAACTCACTCAACACTTATAATAGGGATGTTGATTATGTTATTGCGGTGGATGATGGGCTTGCAGACTTTCTAGTAATGTTTGCTGCTGAGACTTCACAGTAAAATGAGAGTTTGTGTTAGATGGGAAAAAAGCAGCACCTTAAGGAGTCTGATCATAAGTATTTCAAGCTCAAAGGCATTGTTTTTATAGTAGTGGCACAAGTGAAGCTCAAACCCCAAGGGACTGTAGCATTTGGCCTTTAGTTTTAAAGGGGAAAAAAAAATTGTAAACAAGTAACTACTGCCTTAGTAGTACAGCAGAAAGCTGGGCAGCTGTGAGGGAGGCAGAAGAGACTGCAACTTGAAGGTTTTATCTGTGCTGGAGTGATTATAAAGCACAGTGTGAGTTAAATGTCTTGTTAGTACATAGAGTTCCATGACAAAGTCTTAACTATCTTCCTGTATAGGTTCAGTCACCAAGTCTGAATTTAAACCAGATTCGCAAACAATGTTTTCTGCTCAGTCTCACTACAAACGTTCACTGTGTTGGCCTTTCTGGTACCCTTTCTTGCTAAAAAAAGTAGGAAGTTGCAGGAGTAATCAGTCATTTGTTATCCTTTATTTCCCCTAAAATGTTCATTTTCTTGTGAGTATGCAAGTTCGAATTCCAGGAGTACTGACTGTGAGTTAAAATATTAATGCTTCAGAGCTCTGAAAATTAGAATGGGATGAAAAAATGTTCCTGACTTTTAATTTCTAAGTTTAACAGATGTTATTCCTGGCCAAAAAAGCCAGTGCCTGGCTCCAGGGTTGGAAAAAAACAGACATTAATAAGAGAAAAATGGATGCTTTTCATTACCCAACAGAGACCAGTGCCTTTTTTTCTGTTTGAAGAACTTTACAAATTTTTAAGAGATTCGAAACAGGGTTTGCAGTACCTATGTAGCTGCCAAGCACTGTGTAACTTTGCTGAACTGGAAGAAACTTTTTATCTTGATGGGAAAAAACTTATCTTAGGATGTTATAAAACTTCTCATTGATGTCTTATATGTATTTGGTCTTTGCCAAAACAAATGCAGAGGTAATAATTAAACATGCACTCATCCTAAAAAATAACTGTAAATTATTTTGAGCCTGTGGTTTGTATTAATATGTCATATACAATTATAGTAGGAAAATGTGTGTTTAAAAAAAAAAAAGTAGGTTTTAATTATTGTTCTGATCAGTGTGGGAGACTGTCTTGTTTTATTAAGGAAGCCTTTATTTTTACTTCCTAGTAGCTTAAATTGAAGCATTCAGTGTTGCAGAAGAGAGCTATTTTTAGAAAGAAAATAAGTCACCAAAAATTTTTATAGGAGACCTTCCCATTTAGTGGCTGATAATCTTGTCTCTGAGCCCTCTTGAATAAGATTGAATGCTGTTCCACATGCGCTGGAGAAGTCACACAAAGACTGAAATCTTTGTGGGACAAATGTTACATACTACTGCGTTGACTTTCTTGCTGAGGCTGCTCAGCAAAGTGTTAGTTCTGTTGTGTTCCTTATAACACGTTCACAATTTCTACATTGCTGTGGTGTGATTTTCCTTTTTTTTTCTACTTCAGGTATTTCAGATACTTGCAGAGACTGACCACACCACAGTGATACAGGTCTGTTGGTTCTCACATCATGCTGCAGTTTTGTGTGGTTGTCTAACATCGGTGGCTGATCAAATGCCATGCTATCTTTCAGTGCAGCATGGCATCAATGCTTGAAATATTTATAATTGTTTATAATTTTTCTTACAAAAGTTGCAAGTTAATTTTGCATGTCAGGTTTCCAAGTGTTTTTTTTCATATTGCTACTCCTCAACACAAAATGAAACAGTCCAAAGTATGCATGTCTGTCCCTCTGTGGTAATTCCTGCAAGTGCCATGGAGTGTGCAAAGCGTAATTCTATTTCTGGTTGACACTGAGAGAATAATAGCACTATTGTTATAGTCACATTTTAAGATGGTATCAGGATGTTACACAAGTAGCTTTTATAAGTATACAAAAGGAGAGAAATCTAGAACCTTCACAATCATTTTTATTTAATGTAGTTATTATCAAAGATTATGTCAAATATGGTAAGTATTGTTATTAAAAGTAACTTAAAATGTGTTTGCAGATCTTTGTAAGCAGATATATTTCTTAAGTGTCTGTGGACTAGTGTCAAAGATTTAATTGCTGTTTACTTTTGCACTTCTCAGGCCAGTAGAGTTGAGGAAATTGCCAGTGTTTCTCTATGTAAAGGAAACATCCATAAATTGTATACTTTTAAGACTGCGAAGTGCAATGGGATTACACTGGTATAATTGAGAGTCTGAGTTAGCTGCAACTCAGCACTCTCTGAGACAGACCCTAATTTCAGCACTGAGACTTGAGTTTGTATCACTGGAAAAGACAAAGGCAAAACCAGCATGCTTTTAAAACTTAACTTAAAGGGGAGTATTGTTTGGCCTTTCTGTTAGTTTACACTGAAAGTGTAAAGAACAATTTCTTATTGGGCTAAATCCATCCTTCATAATGGAAAAAAAAATCATATTTTACTTTGATATTAAATTACATTTTCTGCTT
>VWYK01032028.1:14558-30233 GCA_013399775.1 Semnornis frantzii | reverse complement strand
TTTGTTTTGTTCTTCTGTGTATTATTTCTTCTATCCATAAACAGTGTTAGAAGAATGATGAAGATGATGCTGCTTTATGACAAATAGCCACCAGCGTTTCCGAATCAACTGTTTATTAGACAAAATACAGACCTAGGTTATTGTAACAAGGAGGACTGGGTTTTCCTCTTGTTTTACATTTGGTTTAAAATTCAAACCCTCATTGTTCTGTGACTAACCCCTGCATTATCTAACCAGTGGTACTTTGAGTTTCTTTCAACTGAGTGTTGCTTCTGCCTTGTTTCTTACCTTGCTGCAGGTAATCAGCAGTCCTTTCTAGCAGAAAATGTTAATCATACCAGATGCCATCCTCACCTTTCAAGCACTCACTGTCTGTGCTGTCTCTTTTGGATGACTCCTTGTTCTCTTCCACGATCTTTCACACTGGTCCATATATAGTTCTGTATTCATCTCAGGAGTAGGACTGCTATAGATTTCTGCCCCCCTCCTCTCTGGGGTAGGTTCATACCATGAAAGTCCCTGGGGACTAGACTCATACCATTTGAGAAACAGAAGAAAATACCCCAAATCCTAAGGCTACTTAGTAAAACATATCAGTATGCTGTCCAGCTGTACATATCTGTCCTTTCTCTTTGAGGGAATTTAGTCCACTTCTTGTTTAATATTAGTGTCTTGACATTCAGGTTACATATTTTACAATAATATAGAGAGATGACATCAGAATATTGAATAATTTGACTATGATTATATTTTGAGTTTGGGTTTTGAACCTTGTGTTTCTCTTCAGCATTTCAGGGTGGGGACAGTAGTGTCCGTGCTATGGAACAAGCTGTAAATTCACAGCCAGTGCCATTAGAATCTGTATCTAATACTGACAACATGGAAAATAATTCTCCTGGTGAGTTTTCTTCCTTCTAAATGGAGCAGAAAATGTGCTTATTTGTTCACTGTGTGTGCATATATATATATACACATACATACATAAATTTAAATAACAGAAGAGTTTCTAGCAGCTGGATTATGTTGGCACAGTATTCACTGATGCAGTTGTCTGCTACTGCTGTTGTGTTGCATTTACAAGGTCATAAAGCGAGGTAGAGATAACTGATCACAAGGAAAATAATGCACATCACAAAAAGCATCTTCCTTTAACTGGTGATTAATAACTATTTGCTTGGTTTCAGCATCAGTTTTGGATGAGAAATGTGAACAAAGCAATGAGGAAGAACAAAAAAATATCAAGCCCACAAGTAAAGAGTTCAGGAAAACCTGGGGCTTTCGAAGGACTACAATTGCTAAGCGAGAGAATGCTGGAGATGCTGATGTGGACTCTAGTGAAGAGCAGCCGCAGCAGCAGCAGCAGAGCTTGAACCTCAGGCGTAGTGGCCGGCAACCAAAACGAACAGAAAGAGTGGAAGAGTTTCTTACAACAGTAAGACGCAGAGGAAGGAGGATTGTGCCTACTGTTCTGGAAGACTCAGGTGAAGCAGCATCGTGTCCAGCCACAGATGCTGAAACTGCTTCAGAAGACAGTGTTGAGAGCGCTCCAGATACAAAACCTGTGACTCGGCGGATCGTCACCAGGAGTAGCAAGGAACAGAAAGACTCTAAAAGCAGACTTGCAAAAGAGGAAGAGGAGGAGGAGGAGGAGGATGTTGATGATGACGGAGAGGAGGTAGAGGAAGATCATACTTCTGATAGCGATAGTGATGGGTTAACACTCAAGGAATTGCAGAATCGACTAAGAAAGAAACAAGTCGAAGAGAAACCTGTGCAGCTGATCCTGAAGGAGGTGCAGAACCGTGTGAGGAAAGGGAACTTGGAACAAGATCCTGCAGAAAGAGGTGATGTCCAGCCTGAAAAACAAGCTGAGTCTGAACTGCCTGTCAAACAAGAACCTGAGACTGCAGACAGCACCAAGACTGCAAGTCAAGTGGTTGTGTCTGAGGAAGACACTAAAGATCTTCAGGTTCAGGAGGCAGCCAAACCAACCCTTGGCACAAAAGGGATCACAGATGAAGAACCTGAAGAGGTGCCCAAAAGCAAAGCTGAGTCTGAGATTTATGACCCAAATGCACTGTACTGTATCTGTCGCCAGCCTCATAACAACAGGTAGGGGAAGGTTTCATCTTAAAATACAGAGCAAGTAGTTGAAATTTTTCTGTGATGCAAAATTAAATGCCAATGCTTACTTCTTGAGAGTGCATGTAAATGTGCTGTTAGGCTTGTTTGGAGTTTGAGGGGAAATTTAAAAGAAATACTCAGAAGAAGGGATAAAATGACTGCAGAAATGAACAGTGGAGCAGAATATTGTAGTGATACTTCAGTGGGGCATATAAGATACACTGCTTGATATATCTGTTGAATGCTAGTCTTAGGTTTCACCCTGTGTTCCTGTCCCTTGGCTTTTCTTTTCAGGTTTATGATTTGCTGTGATAGATGTGAGGAATGGTTTCATGGTGACTGCGTGGGTATATCTGAGGCTCGAGGGAGATTGTTGGAAAGAAATGGTGAGGACTATATCTGTCCAAACTGCACCATTCTCCAGGGGCAGGATGAGACTATTTCAGAAGCAGACCAGCAGGAAGCTAAAGCAGGGCAAGTAAATGTGGATGGCACAGAATTCACAAGCATAGGAACGATTGAACAAAAATCTGTGGAGGACCAAGGAATCAAGGGCAGGATTGAAAAAGCTGCAAATCCAAGTGGGAAGAAAAAACTAAAGATATTTCAACCTGTAAGTATTTAAATGGCTTCTTATATTTCATGTTTCATTGAGTCAGTAGAGAGGAGAGCTTATTAGTACTACTGTAAATATGACTTATTTTTTAAAGGTAAATATGAAGCTGAAAATTCTGCCAAATATTTGCCGTTTAGCAGAAATTTATCTCTAGTTCTATTGGCACAGGAACTGAAAGTTATTTTTAAGCAAGGGATTAAAAAAAAAAAATCTAGGTGTACAGAAATGGTTTGTACTGTTATGCCCTTTCTGTACACTATTTTGGACATTAAATAGTAAGACATTCTTTTAAGTAGAAATATCAGAGTCCTGGACTAGCTTATACAGGCTTTGAAACAGTCTTGGACATTTTCAATTCCAATAAAACTTTTGACACAGTGTCTGTTGGAGTTAATTCCAGCTGGACCTCCTCTCTGTTTCCAGTCTCTGAAGTTGTGGGGTTTGTCCCAATGCTTCTTCAAGTTCTCAGTACATAGAGAGTTGTTTTAACCTTTTTTAACCTAAAAATGCCTATTTCAAATTACTGCAAATTCGGGCATAGAATATACAAAATTTAGATAAGTTCCATTTTCAGTTTAAAATACAAAGAAGCTTCTTCTGTGAGTCAACTCAGTGCACACAGATTGTAAAACTTCATGCTGTGGTGGTTGTCTTATTACTGCCTGAGCTACTGCAGCGATACCAACTTTGAAACATTTTCCTTCTTGCTATGCCTTGAGCATATTTAGTGTATCTGCTGTTAGAATGCCACAACTATTCTTATTTTTTTTTCTGTATAAATTTGTTCTTTCACACCTAACCATCAAACTTTTAAATCATTCCAGAATAAATATTAACATGTCTGATTATAAGCATCCCTCTAGAGGAATCATTCTGTTGTAGTGCATTTTCTACATTCATGGAACAATTCGTTCTGCTTATAGCAGAGCTGTTCCTGTCAGTGTAGTGAGCTTAATGTAGAGATCAGAACAACTTGAACTTAATATATAAATATTTACTATTTGAAAATAAATGTGTAGAAAATAATTTATTCAGAAGTTATTAACAAATATAGTTGTGGGGGGATTTTTTTTTCTACACATAGCCCTTGAGAGTCCATTTCTGTTGGAGCTGGTATGCATTTTAAGTTTTGCTTCTGAGTATCATGAATTAGTCTTTGATATGAATGTGCTAATAAGGTACTTGAACATGTTTGGCATCTCTCCAGTGAAAGAAATACGATGATTAACTTGTTGATTTCTGTGGAAGAAGTGCTCATGTTTTAGGTATTCTTTTCACATTTGCAAATGGATTGGAACTGCTCTACCTGTGTTTGCCTGGTGGTACTGTATTTTGAGAGACCTGAACAGTCAAGTCTGTATTTAGGACAAGGAGTGGCAGGCACAAACTGAAACACAGGAAGTTCCACATGAACCTAAGGGAAAACTTAATTTCTGTGGAGTGTGCTGGATCACTGGACCAGGCTGCCCAGAGAGGCTGTGGAGTCTGCATTTCTGGAGAGATTCCAAACTCACCCGGATGTTGTGAACTTGGGCAACCTACTGTGGTTGACCCTGCTGTAGCAGGGGGTTGGAATAGATGATCTCCAGAGATCACTTCCAAGCCCCACCATGCTGGCATTGTGTGTGTTAGCTCTTGCTGTCCCTGGCATCTCAGTTAAGGTGCCTCTGTGGCTTGTGCAAACTAGCACTGTTCTGTCTGCAGAATTCCCTGTGTGTTCTACACAAATCACTGTGCTCAAGTCACTCTCTGTTATGGTGACTGATTGGCCTCTCTTCAGTTTATCTGTTATCTAAATACTTTGAGGAAGACTCCTTTTTTTTTTTGGATGTCCATATGCACCTGTAGCTGTAGAATTGGAGCTTGTGGTTAAAACTCCTGGAAATTGTATAAGTACAAACATCAACACTGGAAGTTTTTGTGATCACCTAAGTAAATGCCCTTAATGAGAAATGACAGCTTTGTTTGAAATGCTTATTGGGGAACTCAAATTAGAACATCTTCCTTGTCCTTCCCTGTTAAACATGTACATGATGGAAAAGTGTTTTAAAGCATAAACTTAAAACCTGTGTTTGGGAGTTTATCCATAAACATTTTCAGACTGCAGCAAATTGGCTTACTGTATTAATGACTTTTAGCTGGGGAAAAATAAACCACACTGTGCAAATGTTTGGTTTGGGTTTTTTTAACTGTAAATAATCCTGGAAGGCTTAATTTTGGTAATTACAAATTGCAGTTTGTTGATAGGCAAGAGGCTCTATAGAATTTAATGTATTTGGTCAGATGTACAGCATTTTTAGGAGTGATGTAGAAGAGTTATACCTAGAGATGATGTGTTGGAGGCTAAAGAGAGCTTTCAGAGAGCTAAAGAGCTTTGTTTGACCTAATACACTCTTTTCAAGGAACAAGTTTATTGTAGCATTTGAAGTGCTTAATGTATAACACTTCACTATAAAGAACAGTTATGAAGTAGAGGAATATACAGACTGCATCTGCACACTTCTCAGTGTGTAAGAGGTATTAAGCTATGGCAAAATCATGTATAATGGTGGTGTTTAATCTTACAAGTCTCCAACTTAAAGCTGGTAAAGCTGTAGAGCAGGAATGAACCATACTCATGTATAGCTAAGTGCTTCCTTTTGCCTGTCCTCATAGTTGAGGGCAGCAGCTGATGGTGACATAAGTAAAGTGTGTTTTGGAAACCATGCTCTTGAGAAACAAGTTCTGCAGTTCCGCATGACTAAGGAGATTACTCAGATGACACAGGAAATCAGAGAAAAGCATTTATGTGCTTAAAGGATCTGAAAATTGAGGAGGCTAGCCTCCCTTAGTTCACTGCCAGCAAACTAACCACTTGAGAAAACAACACATTTTGAAAACACTGTTACAGGAGTGGAACTCTTATACTTTTGGGGGCTGTTTCTGCTCTATCATGACTAAAAGTTATCGTGCTGGCTCTTGTGCAAGTCACTAACAGTCGCAGGTGTAGTTTGTATATACAACATATAAGCATTTCCTCATGGTCTAAAGGTGTGTTTCTGTTGTGTCCTCTTTGAAGTTTGCACTCACTCCTGTTTCAATCTGTAGGTGATCGAAGCTCCTGGTGCATCCAAGTGCATTGGCCCCGGCTGTTTCAATCTGGCTCAGCCTGACTCTGTCTATTGCAGCAACGATTGCATTCTCAAACATGCAGCAGCCACTATGAAGTTTTTAAGTGCTGGCAAAGATGGAAAACCAAAACCTAAAGAGAAGAACAAACCAAAATCTGAAAAACCTGGCATGCCAAAATCCCAACTACAGGTATGCTGATGTTTATCATCCAAAACACTTGTCCTGAAGCACAGTGGCTTGTTGCTATGCTCTCCCTTTTGAGGTAAAGCTGTCAAGCTCTGCACTCAAGAAGAGCTTTCTAATACATTTTATTTTGGTTCTCTTGTCTGTTTCCATGCTTAAAGTAGTCTTCTTCAGAAAATAAAAGGTTTTTTATCTTTATCTTGAGGCAATTAAGATTTTTTAGAGTAATTTCATGCTGGTGCCTTCTAGATGGCAGCAAACTTTTTGAAGTTTTTTTAACTCCAAAATAATTTACCTTTGGAGGGGAAAAAAATGGCAAGCAGGATGTCTTTTTAAATTACAATTTAATTGCAAATTAATTTTACTTTTCCAAGCTGAATTACTGGGCTTTGGGCTGAATTGTGAGCTAATATGACTGCATTGTTCATGTGCTTTGGGAAGCAAAACAATGAAATCAAAGTCGTCTTCCCCTTTTAAAACCACTGCAAAATGGGCAGTAGTTTTTACAACCAACCCCAAAACTTGATAAATTCTATTGTTCTGAGTTGGTTTCTTTACCATTCTCTTTCCCTGAACTTTCAGTGTATATTACTTTTGCATTATAGACTTGAAAATTAGATGAAACTGCTGTTGGTTCAAAAATACCCCTGCCCAGTGAGGACAACAATGTGTGGAGCCTACTAAAACAAGATAAAATGAGAGTTGGGGTTGTTCAGCCTGGAGAAAAGAAGGCTCCAGAGAGACTTCAGAGCAGCCTTCCACTGTCTGAAGTGGGCTATAAGAAATCTGGAGAGAGACTTGTAGTGCTAGAACAAGGGATACTGGCTTTAAGCTGGAAGAAAGATTGAGACTGGATATTAGGAAGACATCATTTCTAGTGAGGGTGGTGAGACACTGGAACAGGTTGCCCAGGGAGGTTGTGAATGGCCTCTCTCTGGAGGTGTTCAAGGCCAGGTTGGATGAAGCCTTGAGCAACCTGGTCTAGTAGCTGATCTTCCTGCCCATGGCAAGGGAGTCAGAACTAAGTGACCTTCAAGGTCCCTTCCAACCCAAACCATTCTATGACTCTGTAAGTGTGAAATTGCATCATTTCAAGAGTATTTACTGGAGTTAATTGTAGAGGAAACGTGGATGTGTAACTATATCTCTGCTTGTTCGCAAAATGGATTTGATGATTATTAGTAATTAAGCTTCTTTTAATCATACAGGCAGGTTCTAAGCCTCTGTCAAACCAAAAGAGAAATCTTCCCGAGAAAAGAGAAATCAGTGTGAAGAAGACTGTTTTGCCAGCTGCCAAGACTGAGGCAAACACTCAAGCTTTTGCTAGAGAGCCAGCAGCAGAGCACAGCACACCGTCCTGGGCAAGCGATCATAATTACAATGCTGTAAAGCCTGAAAGGACTGCTGCCATTTCATCTTCACTGTTGTTCAAATGTATGTATCGCATAGGGATATTCCTGAATAACCATTTACATGCTTTTTTCAATTATCCATCCATTCTTGGCTCTGCAAGATTAGGGAGTTTAGGATTTGGGGTTGTTTAATTTATTTATTTAAATTAATGTGGCACCAAACTATTTATCTCTACCTTCAAAGATTCTCACACGATACCCGCAAATGGGAGACACTTTATAGAAGGTTCATTTGTATCATATGTCAGTTGTATGGTTTAAGATGCCTGTCAATCCACCCACCTGATTTCTGGATGAAAACTATGTGATTGAGCTTTAAATTTTTCCCATAAGACAATAACTGTTTCTGATCTAGCCAAGGTAAGTATTGCTGTGTTCATGTTAAGCTTTACAAAGGGGTTGCACAGTGTGCACTGTGACTTGGAAGCTGATTGTAATAATGTGAACTGTATTTTTGTAATTTAGATTTGGCACCTGTCTCTCAGGTCTTGCATTTTCAGTGCTGGTGCCAAGAATGAAATCTTCAACGTGGTACCNACATGAAATAATTTAAGGACCATTCTTTACTTTTAAGTTTGGAGGGGAGGCAGCACTTTTTTTGTTTTCTCCTTTATTTCTATGTTCATACTTCACACATTCTCTGCACACAAGAACACATCTTAAGGGATTATTAGGCAGAGATATTGCCTTGCATATTTTTGCAGGTTTTGAGTAGCACCCTTGTATCTCACATGAAGGTAAGTAAATAACTGCTTTGTAGCCTGAACAAGGCTTTCTGCTAATGACAGCTTTTTATTGACTCCAGCTAAGCAATTTTGTAATGCAGTGGTGGAACTTCCAATGAAATCTTACATGTATGTCACATTTACAAGACACATGAACTAGTGTCTAATGCTCACTCACTGGAAGATGAATGAGTTCAGAATTGCAGTTGTCACAGCTTGCTTATCCACACTTTAGCCCAATTTACATTTTATTTTCAGGAATAAACTTAGGTTATTAAACATGTTATGTAAAGTAACTCATAAGTTTATAAATTAAGATGGGGGATTGTAGATGTAATTTTTAAACACTGAGGGAGCACCAGCTTCCTTAAGTTGCTATTTATTATGATGGCACAGAGTAGCTTTTAATTGGTACTTGTTATGGTAGCACAGAGTAGCTGTTAGAGATACATTTTAATTTTATTTACCCACATCAAATGTTTAAATGGTTATGAATTTTCCCTGCATATTTTGCTACTTGGGCCCTGTGCCTTTTTTATAGCAAATTCTTAAGATCTGTATTTTGATAAACTTGATAATTTTTTTTTTTTAAACTTCTCCTAAAGAAATTGTAACTTTTTTGTCAAAACCAGTTGTGTTTTAAACATGCCTAAAATTGGGAGAGAAGGACCCAGATGTAGCCATAAGGGATTATCTTGTGCCAAGTTTTTGTGACACGCTCTGTTCCAATATAACTGCAAGTGTCCATATAACCATGTCAGTTTAAATGTCCTTATTGCTGTAGGGGTTTGTTTGTAGGAGGCAGAAATACAGGGTTTGAGTCAGTGAGGGTTTTTTTTTAAGGGGGAGGTAACTTGAAATTTACTATGCTGGAGGTAACACAGATTTAACCAATTCCAGTAGAAAATTGGATTCCTGCAACTAAATTGTTCAGTTGGTTCCAAAATGTGTATTAACTACAAATAGAAAACAGCTTAGTTCGTGTGCTGAAGAACTCTCATATCAGATGCAAGGAAGAACTTCAGGCTGCTGTTATTAAGGTAAGTTGCACTAAGGTGAGGACTCTGCTGTTTCTGAGTTCCCTAGTAAATTTTGTAGTGTGGAAAAAGCTTGACCTGCTTTTTGCTGGATGGGCTTGAGCCATAATCTTCCCAAGAAGCTGCCATTGAATCATCTCTGAGAATATCCTACAAGATTTTGTCTAATGAATATGTGCAGTTCAAAACTGCACTGTTTAAGAGCATTTAGAGCAAATTTGTGAGAGCCATCTCACTTCAGGTGTCTAGAAGTTGGAACTCTGAGTTTGAGCTGCTCTGTCAAGGAAAACACCTGCAGTGGACAGAACATATGATTTTGATGTGAGCATGAATCCTTAGAACAAAGTAACTCACTGTTTAGAAATGCTTATTTCTGAACATTGAGAGATGTTGAAGATGACTAGTTCAGACATCCAAGGGTCTCATGCTTGGAATTAAGATCACCTAGAGAAGGCTGAGGACTGGATTCTTCCATATACAGTATTCCAGAAATGCTTGTGTTCTCCCGCAGCTCCAAGCCATGTTCTGCAAATCCTTCTTTGTGACTTCAGTGCACCAGGCCCTCTAGGAATTAAGGAAATGGAACATGATTGTCAGAATTGATTAATACTCTTCCCATTGGTCAGTTTATTATATTTTAGAGATGGATTTACTTTGCTCTCTACTTCTCAGGTACAAGATTTTGTTGCTGTCACATATGACACTAGTTTAGTAAGTAGTAGAAAGAAGAAAATCAAACTACTCTTACAGATGTGCTGGGTGGTGATAAGGGGCATGTTTGCATGTAAACTGCCACCTGCACCTCCCAACCTGTTCTGCATTTAAATAATCAAAAATGATATTTGGTGCTAGTAGAATGCAGGGATACAGAACAGTGATTTCTTTCTGTTACCACATCAGTTTGTGTTTCTTCACCTTCTAATTCCTTTTTTTTCTGTACCTTTCTTGGGGTGAGTTAGGGCTATACTTGGAAAGCGACTTCATACACCAGAATCTGGAGCCTGACACTGTCTTAACATTTGATGTTCCCAGTGAAAATAATCCTGCTTATTTAATAAGTGAGAAATGCCTTAAACTACTTTGATCAGTGAACATTAAGTGCGACTTAAAGCTACAAGCAGTATTTGAAGTACACATTTATAAGGGAAAATTAGGTATGTGTCAGATTCCCTCACAGAGATGCTGCTTTTAATTCCATTAGGAAAACTGGAATTCATTTAATTTGCCACACTCAACTTCTATGTTGAATTTGCAAAGCCATCCTAGCTTCCAAATGGATACAGTGGATTGTTCAGATTCAGGAATATTGTTCAGAGATTTCAGGCTGTGATAGAAATACTGAATTTGCCACATGAGCTAGTGTTGATTGTCAGCATTTAGGGCATATCAAAGGAGATGTAAAATTTATAACAAAGATGAAACAGTCTTGCTTGTTTAGCAAGATCATCTATGTGTGTGGGGAAGCACCACCCAAAAGGAGTTCTAAAATGTTTCAGTTTCATTAGCAGACTAACAGAGCTTGCAGTAATTATACTGGAGAAGCATAAACTTCCCACAGCATAAAATAAACCCCTTTTTTCCCAGAAGGAACCACAAAAGCAGTTTGCACGCAGTGCTTATTTGACTTGAGGAGCTTTTTCTAATTCAGTTTTATGCTAATTAAGATAGTGATTTGCCTTTATAACAATATTTGTCCCTTATATTCACTACTGCCCTATAAAGGCACATGAAGTTTGCTGATGCAGAGGTTTGTCAGCAGTATCAGCATCTATATCCAAGGCACCTGAACTTGAGTTTTCTGCTTCAAAGAGCAAAACCTGAGACTTTAAAATACATTTTTGTTGTTAATGGCCAAATAGAAGTCAGTTGCAAATATATCAGCAGTTCTAAGAGAGAAAATTAATCCAAAAGAAGGGGAAGAAGATGGATGTTTGTGGTATTTGTTTTCGAACTGGCCAGTTACACATAAATGAAGTACTCATCAGTGCTTCAGATCCTCGTGGAAGTTGAGCTGACTCAGTGGACTTACAAGAAATTCACGAACTGCTGATTTACTCCAGTCAGGTGCTCAAACATCCAAACTGCATTTATTGGTGAAAGAAATGAAGAGCACAGGGGAGTGACAAGATTTTAATAGGTAAAAAACAGACATTAAATGTGTTTATTACCCTTCTTGCTGTAGAACACTCCAAGTAAAAACTCCAAGAGACAACTCTTTGTCTCACCCAGACAGTTATCTATAAATTCGTGCAGTTCATTAGTATGTCCGACTTGATGGTAGTATTACATAGCTGTTAATGACCGGGACTGAGAAAGGGAAGCACTGTGGCTCCTCTCCTGCTTCTCAGCAGTGAATGGAGAGGCGACGCTGCCACCTCCTGGAGACCAGGTGTGAGGAGCGCCCTGGCTCTCATGATGCAAATTTCCTTTCATTATCCCCTGCCCCTTTCAGATTCCTTAGTTTCTTCTGCAGCTAAGCTTTTCTATACCCAAGACCTATTCACAAAATGAATATTGTGCTGGTGTAGTTACAAGGTCCCAGACACAAAGGGCACTTGAACTGCTTTGTTCCTGTCCACCTTTAAAAAAAAATGGGAGTAGTGCAGTGATACTGGGAGGCCATCATCAGCAAATATGGTCTGCATATCAAAACCTTAGATTATGGCATACATCATTTATGTGTGTATTTCTTGTGTCAGTTGTTTTTTCCTGTAACAACAGTACAGGCAGGAAAGAAAGAAAGAAAGTATGCCACTATAAAGAGAAAATGTACAGTCTAGACAGTTGAAAAGCAGAAGTGATGTAGGAAGCTGTAAGTACTCTTATGAAAAGAAGAAAAACACACAGACTGGTGCTAATGTAATGGTTCTAAGGCAAGACTGTACCAGTTTAAGCTGTGAGTCTTCACCTGAGTGCAGTGTACACGAATACACTGCTGTTGGTTTAGCTTAACTGTTAAAAAATATTTGAGAAACTGTTTTTGAGCTGTTCTTCAGCCATAGCTGTGTTAGTCTGCAAGAACTGACTGTAGTCAAACTTGATGTGTTGGTTTTGGTCCGAGCACTTCACTGTGGGAGAAGCTGGCCTGGGCCAAGTCCCATACTGCTGCTAAAATGATTCTGGCATCTCACATAACTCCTTTGACAGCTAAAGTGTCTTTGCTTCATGCTACAGTCTGCACCATAGACCCACAGTAAGAAGCAGTATGAAGCGAGTAGCCCCAGGAGAGTAAAACCTTGCTCTATGTTACTGCCCCTTTTCTGGGACATGTGGCTGCTGTATGTGTAGGTCTGGCTTTAACCCTTTGTAACTAGAAGAGTTTTCAAAAAGGCTGCTGACAGACCAAATAATGATCAGAAAACCCAAGATGAGTCTGCCAGAACTTCTGAGAAATTCGCCCTGGACATCTTCTGGCTTTGGAAAGTGCATAGTACGGGAGCGAGTGCCGTGACACAGTTGCAATGTTGAACTGCCTTTGTGAGGATGGCAGGGGCTGTGCCGGCACTCAGGCTGCCACATGATCTGAAGTCTGGCTGTGGAGCGAGACAGACCAGTAGTGGCTGCTGAAACCAGCATCCCCTGGGACCCAGGCAGTTAAAAGGAGGAGTGGGATCCCTGGGGAGCAATTACCATCTGCCTGCGAACTACTGGAGCTCCCCTTCTCAGCTCTACAAGGTATGTTACATCAGTCCTGTGGCCATCAGCCACGTGAAGATTTTTGCGTGTCTCTTAAGTTAGGGAGGCTGGTCCCTGCTGCTGGCATGTTTGCTGTTGAGCCTTTCAGGCACCTAGCGCCCCCAAGGCACTTGGACAACAGAGCACCAACATTTGCCAGAACGGGTGCTTGGCTTCAGTGTAAGGAACCATTCCTGAGGGGAAGGGTTGGGGGGCAGAAACATGTTAACAGTTCCTGGATACACTGAATATTAGGGTGGTTCATCTCCTGTCACCAACACTGAAAGCGATAAACATTTGATTAAAAAAGAGCCTCACCACCCTCTATTGCTGTTTTGCTTTCTTTTACTAATGTTAGTCCTTTGAACTTGCTCACTTGGTCGCATAGGCAATGAAAAAAAAGATCTTTCTCTGCCTCTCCCCGAATAAAAGGGGTTTTTTGAGGTGATCATTTACACTTCGGAGCCAAGTGTTGCTGCTGATCTTGGTGGTGATGATTCGCTGTGTCTGGGCTGTACTGAACTTGGAACCTGAAGATGGCCTGTCCCTGCAAGGAGTGATGAAAACAATTCCACGAAGTCTGGACAATAAGGAGCCCCTTTTTTGCAGCAGATAGTGCCTCTCTCGCTGTGGTGTAGTTCTGAAGATGCAGCCGTCTAACGTAGATCAGATAAATTACTCTGGTTTCCTGTAGTGTCAAACTGCTTTGTGCGTCTGCGCTGCAGATTTGCATGAGCATAGCTGCAGCACCACCGCAGAGAGGACCCTTGTCTCTGAATTCCCTAAACTGCTGAATGTTGAAGACAAGTTTACTTTGTGTGCGGGAATGTAAGGGCTTAGCACACGGACAGCTTAATTAGGAGCTTCTCATTGTGGTGCAGATTAGAACCGATGGAAGGTTTTGAAGGCAAACAGCAGGGCAGGAGGCACACCTCTGAAACACTGGTGTGCCCTAATAAAGTTTGATCTGGTCTTGAAGCAGACACGTTCCGTAGGCAAGTAACAGTGGAAAAACTAACACTGAAACCTGTTGAGGAGTAGTTCAATACTTAAAGCAGAACTAATGACAAAAAGTCTAGCAAAACCAGGTCTCAGGACAGCAACAGCTGAACAGCCGTGGAACAAACCATCTCACCTTCACTGCCTTGGGCACTGAGTGTTCGGTGCCACCAGAGGGTGCTTCAGTGGCACCCAGCAGGACTGACTCCTCGACACGTTTCTGAGGCTTGGAGATGTCAGGCGTGCATCCCAGCAGTGTGACTGCAAAGGCTGCTCTTGAGGAAACCTCTCGTAACTGGTAAGTAACTTCCTGTTGTAGAGTGCTTTATAACTGACGTCTAAAGCACCAGCTCACCCTGTGTTTTGTTCAGGTTTTAGTCTTATGCATCAAAAGGTTTCATTTCAGAAGAACTCTTGGATTAAAGTTTGGCATCAGGGCGGAGGGGTCAGCTCAGATCTGTTCAATTTCTATCACAAATCATGCAGAAAGGGGTCCTGCCACGGTGGCATCAGATAAGTCCACTGAAGACATACTGAGGCCAAGTGGCAAAGGAAAGCTGTTGGAACACCACCAGTTTAGAGAAATCCTGCCGAGAGAAAAATGTAGTTCTTAAAGGTCTCATATTGGCAAATCGGGGTGAGGTATGTGACATGCTCTGAAGCAAGAGCCTCTCCTGCTGTGATACAAGCCCAAATCAGCTGCCCTCACCTTTTGCAGCGTTCAGACTGGGCAGCTGCAGCATGCTGGGACGACTGCACAGAGGAATGGATCATGCAGCTACCTGCACCTGAGCAAGAAGGAGCTGCAGGACCTTGCAGCACTGCACAGTACAGCTTCACAGACCAGTTTGAGTGACACTCGATACTGGCTGGGTTGTTTGTGAATTCCTCACGTAGATGATTGCTTCTGGATGGTCTTTTCACACTTTAATTCCTGTGGGGTCTTTAAAGCTGTTACCAAGGCCAGTGCTGCTGCAGATCGTTAACTCTGCTCAAAAGCCCAGGTCAGGTGGCTCTGGCCAGCTTTCATGGAAAATGCCTTTTTAAAAGCTGTGTTTTGCCATCAGGAAAGCTGCACTGATGTGACTTTTCCTCGTGGCAGCTTTTTTTTGAAAAGGACCTAAAATACTTTTAGTAACTGATCCACTTTAAAAGGTGGATCACAGGTATGCCCCCTCCTTGGGTTTAATACTTAGACTGTAGAATCCTCCTGATTTTTTTTTTTTATTATTATTTTTACAGAAAAATGCTACCAGCTTTCTTACTGTTGATGCCACCCAACCCTGTATGCTGTGGATACTTTGGAAGTTGTGGTTTGTGCTTTTTTTTTTTCTAAAGGTCTCCTAGTTACCAGGAATGCAGAGAATGAGGAATGCCTGTAGAACCCACACGTGCCTCAGCAGCATGCAGGCTGCCTTGTGCAAGGCAAAGCCTGCTGAAGTGGTGGGCTGCCAGCACCCTGCTTCCACTGTGGAAAGGTCTGTGCAAAGTGGACAAGATGAAGCAGCCTGGACATCAGCCTGTGCTTCCCACATGCTCCCATGAGGAACTTCTTCGTGTGAGGGGTGGGGGCGGAAAGTGGCTAAGTGAAACTGGAGGAGAGCAGAGTGGAGCACTGACAGCATTAACCAGCAGAGGCAATAGTTGTGTGTGAACAGCCTTATGCCAAAGTTGTAATTCTTTAGGGAAGCCTCTCAGTGCTGTGCAACAAACCAGCAGCTTGCATGGCTGCAAGACATCTTTCACTAAAGTCTGTTTAATGTTCTGTAGCAGTAGCTGTGGTGCCCCCCCCC
>VWYK01032028.1:0-14529 GCA_013399775.1 Semnornis frantzii | reverse complement strand
TTGCAAAGATGATTTTTTTTCAGAGGAAAAATCTGAGCCTCACAGACACATAG
Organism: Semnornis frantzii; assembly: GCA_013399775.1. Taxonomy (NCBI): domain Eukaryota; kingdom Metazoa; phylum Chordata; class Aves; order Piciformes; family Ramphastidae; genus Semnornis; species Semnornis frantzii. The sequence goes on along the minus strand of VWYK01032028.1, from coordinate 14,476 downwards.
CAAAATAGATTCTTCAAGTGTAACTGCCTGTGCTTTATCTACAGCATCATTTGCAACTTGGCCTCAATTAGAGTAAGCAAGATCTTTAAAATGTGATTTGACTAATTTTAGAATGATAAATAAAAAGCAATAGCACATTTCCTCAGGTATTTACAAGTTGGAGAAACTAGATGAATGTCTCCAGCAAAATAACCTGAGATCCTGGAAAGAGAAGCTAAGAGTGACAGTGTATTTTCTGAAGTGACTTTAGCTAAAGCTAATACTCCAAAGACAAACTTAAGTAGAGAAGGGGGGAGACACAGCCTAGGCTTGAATGCTGCATAGAAATATTTTAATTCCTTTGGATAATTTCTGTGCTGGTGGTGTAAAACACAACTTCCCAGTGTAGGTGAGAGTTCTGATGAGAATGCATTCCTCATGCATTCTCCTTCAGGCAAAAGTAAACAGCATTATGCTGTGGAAGTTGTTCAAAAATTAGGCCTCCACAACCACACTGCAGTGTTGAAGCACCAAACATGAGATGTACAAATGAAGGATATATACCTGTCAGGCTTTCAAGGGGCCCATCTTTAACACAGGAGATAATGTGGCTGTTACATCCTCCACTGCTTTACAGAAGCCTTGTTCTTGGCTGCATGTTGTAATAGCTGGTGGAGCTTCACGGGCAATTTCCTTGGGGGAGGAAATTCTGTTGATGTCTCGTGGGAGAGATAACAATTATGTCTGTAGTGAACGTTCCATAGCAATGCTGTTTCCTTCAGCCTTGCAGGGCTCGCGCGTCTTGCTGCCTGAGGAGCCAGTGGATTTCACTCTGGGAATAAACTGGCTCATTAGCTCCACCTGTATCTCTTACCCATTTTCACCCGTGCCTTGCTCCAGTCGATAAGAATCCTGTTGCTGTCCTAAGAAGTGGCTCATAGGACCAAGCAGGGAACATAGAAATTGATGGCTTGGCTTCGTTTTGTTTGAAATATTATTTTGAACATCAAACCATGAGAGGTGCACCTAAGTACTCAAAAGTGCTGAAGAGAAGAGCCACAAAATGCCACCTCCTGGCATGCCTGTGGTGAGGCTCACTGATTCTCTGTTAGTCTGGACAGACTCCTGCTCGGTAGCTGCCTCTTGTGGTGCGTTTGTTGAAAAGCATTTATTGTAGGTACACTGGAGCTGCTGCTGGAAAGGACTGGAAATGTCACAGTTTAAAATGCAGTGGCCTGTGAGTGTAGTGGACGCTGACTGCTGCTCCTCAAGTTGCTCACGGACTTCAAAGCCAAGTGACTTGAAACTCCTGGTCTGAGGGAACACCTGCTCTGTTCTGTGTCCCGTCTGCTTCCCGAGCGGCTGTGGCATCTGTTCAGAAGTTTTAATTCCACATACACTGGCATGCTGCTCTCTGAAAAGAGCACATGTGTCTGTTAACTCTTCCAAACACACACTTGTCAGTTTCATACCCATCAGAAGATGGTGTTCGGCTTTGGGGTGTGCTCATGTTGCAGCTGAGTCAATAGAAGGGCAACCTGCCACCAGAAGAGGCAGTCCTGCTCCTTCCTCCCCCTCAGCTGAGTTCTGTGCTTTGGATCCAAGAACCGTGTACTGACACAGTGAGTTGGTTCAGCTGATCTGTGTGGCAACACATTAAGCTTGTTCTAAAACCCAAAACTTGATAGGACAAAAATTCTGCTTCCTCATAATCAAAACAGGATAAAAAGTTTCTTAGATGAGATTTGTCTATAGCCATATTTGCATACATAGGATTTAAGTAGTCTTATTTCTTTGGCAAAATACACATCCAGATTAAGTGTCCTTCAAGCAGTGTGTCCTGTAGATGTGAAAAAGGAGTTGGTAAATGTTCTGAAGCACTGACTGACCTACCTGTGCCTGAACAAGCACATCTGAGGTTGGTACCATCAGCTTCTCTTAATCAAGTTGTGCTAGGCAGGGTTAATTGGTGTAAAGTAGTGTTGTAATTCCAAGAAGCTGCTGAAATGTTTGCACGTTTTCTGCTGGCTAAAGAAGCACAACATGCCATGCCTTGCTTTGCAAACCTTGCTGAAGTGGTCATGATGTCAGCTTGCAGAATAAAGGATGCTTCTGCATCTTTCTCCTCGGACAGTGATTCTGCTGCCCTTCAGCCCTGGGAATTCAATCTGCTTTTGCATTAGTACTTTGATTTATTTCAGAGGTACATACTCCTAGCATGATAGAAGTACTTTGTGGTGTGGATATAACCCTTCTTACAACAACTGACAGACATACAACATCATAGCTGTGGTGGTTTTATTTTTATCAAGGTACTTCTTACTAATTTGAACTACTAATTTTAAAGGTAGTGTGTAGGTGGATAAATGCAAACTTAGGAGTTTGTATTTTGTACTTCTGTAAACCAGAAGACCTAAAGGACTGGGTTTACTGTTATCACTTTGAAACCTGAGCTGTGCTGGTGTGGCATTCCATCATGAGTCACAGAAGCACTTCTGGCCTGCCTGCCTGCCTGAGAAAGTGCAATTCTGTGCAGAAGATGCAATAAACCAGGAAAAAGAATAGGGAGTCATTGCTGCAGTGTTATCAGTGTGCATGGCTTGGGTATTCACATTTTCTCTGTTCCAGACTCTGAACTCAGAATAGGTTGGCCTTCTCAACTTATGGTACTGAATTTGACCAAACAAACCCAATCAACAACAGTACCTGAGCTTGCCACAGCCACCCTGGCAAACTTGTGTTAGGGGAGGGTGGGGACACGAGAGCCATTGTGGGTCACACAGAAGGTCTCTGCAGTTCAGTGTCTGACAGGAACCAAGACCAGTCTAGAGAAAACCGTGGAACAGTGTGAGAGTTGTAATTCAATGTATTTAAGAGCAGAGTCTTCACATCCTGTGAATGGATTGAATGTGTTGTGGCAGCCTGGTTTATTTTACACTTCAGGCAGTTTAGTATCACTCAGAGAATTCCTCAAGGCAACTACTTGTAAAATGCTCCTAGGCAAAAAGATCAGGGTAAGTCTGCAGTGTTTCTGCATCTTCTGGCTGCTGTTCCAGCAGAGGTCCAGTACACACCTTTGCCCTTAGCCTTGCAGAAGCAGCCTCGTGCCTTAGTTCATCTTAACCAGCAGTGTCTGCGGTGAAACTACTGGCAGTGAGAGCCCACTTAAGGATACCTGCGTTTAGAAGAGTCTCTGTGCTGGGAGCTGCTGCTGCCACGCAGGCAGTACCTGAACTATGAGCAGGGGAAAGGTTGCAAGGCTGTTTCGAGCTGAAAGGGAGAGTCACATGATGTCCCTTTTTGGGGAGCAAACGACTTCTCTAAATGAAACAACTTCTTTCAGGAGCTCTTTTGGGTAGTTTTCCTCAGAACCCTTCCCTGTTTGAGCTGTCAGGTTAAATATGCTGGTGTTAGCCTACTGTAAGTTCAGTGTCTTGTAAATGAGGTTTTGTTTGCTGCTGGAGGGGGTTGCTTTTGGCTTTTTTGCTGCCTTGAATTGTTCCTGTCAGTGCCAAATGAAATGCAGCTTAAAGAAGTGCTTGCTTGCTTCAGAAGTTTTGTGTGAGTCGAACTGCAACACGTGTGAAAACTGGAGCCTTCTGCTTTGCAATTTCTGTATGATGTGTATCAGTTGTTAATATTAGAGGGGGAATCAATAGAATCTCAATGTTGTAAATGGAATAGTTTGAGAATGGCGGGGGTTAGATGGCCACAGCCTGAGCAGCAATGTTAGTGTTTAATTATGTAAATCTAGAATTTAGCCAGGAACTAATACAGTAGGATAGGAGGCTCTAATAGGTAGGAAAACCTAATAACAGTTTATGGCAACATCAGTAGTATGATTTTCATGCCAGCAGGCAAGTAGACTTTTGATTTTGATTTTTAATGCAACTTCTGTGCTGCATCACTTGGTTTTGCTTATTCTTTAAAATGCAAAGTCTGGGTGACAGGGTTTACTAAATCTCAATAATGCTAACAGTGCAGTTTGGAATTGATGGACTCATCAGGTCAGCCTTTAATAGACTGGTTCTGTATGGTGCTATGAGAATTTTTCTGTTTAAATGCAAAATGTGGTTTGTGTTGCTTTATTTTTATTGGGTTTTAAATGTGTGAAAGTCTCGGGGTGGTTTTGAAGCTTAGCTGTGAGATCCCACTCAGGAATCTTTGAAGGTGGTGTGGTGCCTTTTTGTGGGTTTGGGGGTTTTTGGGTTATTTTGGTTTGATGGGTGTTTTCTTTCCCCTCCACTTATTTTTCTTGAGCAGATGGTAAATAAAAGTTTTAATCTGCAGAGTCAAAGTGACCTTAAATGTACTGAAGAGCCAAAGACAAATTTCTTCCAAAACACTACATCAATCTCTGCTTGTTTTGCTTTTAATTACTTTTTTAAAAGGCTAATGAAAGTAAATAGTTTAAGTTGCCTGCTTGATAATTAATCTCTGGACATGTCATTTTCTTACAGCTTGGTACCTGGTCTTCAGGAACAGGAGGTTCTAAAGTTAAGCCTTTAATGCTCTGTTTGCTTTGCTTTAATAGCTCAAAGGGAAGAGAGAAGGAATGAGGATAGAGCAGACTCCACACTAGCCTCAAAGAAATCTGTTGCATCTGGAACAGAGAAACAGACCTCTCCTCTCCCTAAAAATCTTCCTTCAAAGAAGCCAACGTCCTTACCTATCACATCAGTAACTAAGCTACCACTTAAACCTGCTTCGAGTTTCAAAGGTGTGATTCCCAAGAAGCCTTGGCCTCCATCGGGCGGCGTTCCTTCCTCAGGCACTGCTCCTGCAAAGCATTCGGCTCTGTCTCAGGGCTCAGCCGTTGCCAAAAAACCAGCTACAGCTTCCACTTTGGGTGGAGGACTCAAAAAGCTTTCACCCTCTCCCGTTGCCACCACATCTGGAAGTAATCAAGGAAGAGCATCAGCCAACCCTGCCCAGTCACAACCCAACTCTCAGATTCGGCAAAACATTCGACGATCCTTAAAGGAGATTTTGTGGAAGAGGTGGGGATTCAAAGCACTTCATTGGGATAGGAAGCTGTAACTAGAAGTAAATGTTTAACCTGCAGGGTGTTCCTTACATCTTGCTATGGGATATTGAGGGACTGAATTTATACTGCCAGTCACTACAACTGTCATTTCAGGTTTATGTTAAAAAACCCTGGTACAAAATTAAGGTGTAAGTGAGAAAGCCTTAAAAACAACAAAGAAACTTGCCAATCCCCTTTGTATTGAGGCAATTGCACCTGAAGAATTCAGTGACAGCATAGAAGCTTTTATAAGGCAGGTACTGCTGATGGCAGTGCTTGGAGAATCAGAGGTTGTAGGAAGCATGGCTCTGGAAAAGCCATAGTGGCAGGTTAAAGGCTTACGGAGATTCCCTCCCCTCCCAAAATAAAAAAGAACAAACCCTGCATCACTTTAGGAAAGGAGAAGAAAAATCTTTACCAAGCAAACAAATAGCTGTTTTCCCCCTAGTTGTTAAAGTTAATGCCAGTCAGCCAGCCTTCCTGCACAGCACTGCATGCTGGCAGTGCCTCTGACATGGAAAAGCTTTCCCCAAGGGAGAAGCTAAGACTTAGGTGCTTGGTTGATGGCTAAGAAACTCATGACTTGAGTGCCACTAGCAGGAATAGTTGTAAAGGCTGCCTTGCTTTTCCTAAAACTGTCCTTCCAGGACCACCTCTGGACAGTAAGGAAAGGTTGCTGTAGTTCACAGTCAAGATCTTGAGATGGCTTTGAGGTGTCTATTTAAAGGAGTCTTGAGCCCTTGCTGGGTGAAGAGGAGCCTAGGTTAGCACCACAACTTTAGGTTTCATGAATTCAGCCTGAAGATCCCTCCCTAACAAATGCACCTGCTCTCTTTTGTTTTTAACAGAGTCAATGACAGTGATGACCTGGTGATGACAGAGAGTGAAGTAGGGAAAATAGCACTAAACATTGAAAAGGAAATGTTTAATTTGTTCCAAGTTACAGACAACAGATACAAGAGTAAATACCGCAGCATCATGTTCAATCTCAAGGACCCCAAGAACCAGGTTTGCAGTTTCCTTCAACCATAAATACACTGGAATAGAATTTTAGTATAATTTTCAGTATAACATAAAGAGGTCCAAGATAAACACTCTTCTGAATTATGCTATGAAAGATTATTACAAAGCTCTTAAAAAAAAAAAAAAATTTTATCCAAGTAAGAGTTCAAAATCTACTTCACTTGGTCCTGTGGATTTATTGAGGCATTTGGTGTGAAAATATCACCATTACAGAATGGCTTCCTTAAAGTAAATACAGACTTCTGTTCTTGTGACATTCTGTGTCGGGATACTGCCCATGGGCATGATTGTATTTGTGCTTTAAAATGAAAAAGTTGCTGGTGCAGATAAAAATACTCACTAGAGAACACTTGAAACTCCTTGGGATTTGTAAATTTTTACATTAGACAGGAAAGAGGAGAGTGTTTGTTCAACTTCTGACATTCCTGTTCAGTTTTATTAATCCTTATGGATGCTAATGAGGAAAATTCCTACTTCATGTTTATTTAATCATTGCTTTCTGATTTCTGAACCTTGCCAAATTTGCTTCTAAGCAGCCAGCATTTTTAATAGAGAATTAGGGAACTAGAACAGGTTTTGCCTGTTGAGCACTGCAAATCCTGTTAGTTAGCTAAGAAGGTTCCCTTCAGCATGGCATCAGAGTCTGTTCTGTCCTCAGGGACTCTTCCATCGTGTCCTTCGTGAGGAAATCTCACTGTCAAAACTAGTGAGAATGAAACCAGAAGAACTTTTATCTAAAGAACTGTCTGTATGGAAAGAGAAACCAGCTAAAGCAGTAAGTAACATTATTGCCCCACTGTGTGCTATGAGCAAGTTTGCCAACGCTTAATGTACTGTTTTCTTCCTAATAATAAAGAATAATGGCCAATTAATTTTTACCAGCCAGGTGACAATAAGGTACAGGATAAAATTACAAAATGTGGACTTTTCATGGAATCACAGACTGGTTTAGGCTGGGAGGGACCTTTAGAAGCCATCCTGTCCAACTTCCCCATAGTGGGCTGGGATGTCTTCAACTAGAGCAGGTTGCACAGAGCCCCAACCAACCCAACCTGGAATGGTTGCAGGGATGGGGCATCTCCCACCTCTCTGAGTAACATGGGCCAGAATCTCACCACTCAGGTAGATATGTCTAGTCTAGACTTTACCAAAAAGGGTTTGTTTCTTTCAGACAGTAGAGGCAAGAAGCAAATCTCAGGAGATTAAGAAAGCTGCTGTAAAACGGGAACATGTGGCAGCTGTAAACATGGAAGATTCTCCACCAGTGTCTGATTCTGATGTAAGTATTGGTTATTAATTCAGCATGAAGACATTCAGGGAGATAAATGGAAACAAGAGCCTTGAATTTTTCATCACCAATAAACTCTAAGGATATTATTACCTACTAAGTTTTACTTTGAAGTAATGTAAGAACCAAGTGATGGACATCTTTTGTGTGCACTTCTAAAATGCTGTGCATTTTCCAGCCTTTGCTGTCCATTTACACAGACATGTTTGACTTCTGAACATTAGCTCTTTTACTTCAGAACACTGTGGAATAAAATAAACCAAAGACTATTTGAGAACTCCATCTGATGTAAAATGCTTTAACCGAGGCCTTTAATCTGTTTTTTAATGAAATGAATTAACAGATTCCAAAAAATATATTTTTCTGTTGGAAATTAATTATCAACTGGATTTTTTTTTTTGTATGTGTGTGTGTCTATTCATTTTCATTCATTGTGTGTTTATTCACTTTCAGGAGCAGCAAGAGTTAGCCCGAGCTGCACCAAATTTAAGTAGTGCTCCTCCTTTAGATGTTTTTAGCAGCATGTTGAAGGACACAACAAGTCAGCACCGAGCTCATCTTTTTGACCTGAACTGCAAAATCTGTACAGGTATCTCCAGTGCTGGTTTTGTGCAAAGTAAAAGAACTTTGTGGTTTGTTTATTTGGTTTTTCTCCAAGCTATTTCGTTGTTAAATAGTAATCAAAAGCTTTTTGAAATAAATTTATAGGTCAGATTTCAGCATCTGATGATGAAGTACCATCTAAGAAGATGAAGACAGCAGCTGCTGTTAAAAAGGTGGAGTCAAAATCAAAAGCAGAAGTTCAGCCAAAGCCTGAAAGTTCTGCACCAGCCCCATCAGCAGAGCCTGACAAAGAAGCTGATTCTGATGCGATGGAAATTGAAACCGAACCAGTAGCAGAGACAGTTTCTCAGACAGTTGTAGAAAGAACCTACATTCCTACAACACAGAGTTATAACAATGTAGATTCTTCTGTACCTGAAGAGGCTTCTGCTTTTCCTGCCACTTGTGCTGGCCCTGTGGTCACAACTGTAACAGTTTCTGGCAGAGACCCTAGGACAGCAATGAGCAGCTCCTCTGGCATCGCGACGTCAGCACTGCGTTCTGGCCCTGCAGCCGACAGAGTTTCCACAGGGGAAACAAAACAGGAGACTTCAAAAACAGTTATGACTGTCCCCAAATCAATATTAACAAAGCCATCATCTTCACCAGATCCAAGATACTTAGCAGTTCATCAATCACCCAATATCAAGTGCGTATACTTAATAATAAGCCAAGCTACAAAATCTGTACCATGCTTACCTTCTGAGTCTCCTGTGCCCCATGTCCTCTTCCTCTCCTCCCCACCACAAAAGCACATTCACTTTATTTAGAGTTTAAATTTACCATCTCCTCTGGTTGGTAACATTTTTACAGCATCAGCTTGTGTTGACAGCAAAGATTTTACAACATGTTTCAGCAGAAAAAGAAAACCTGAGGGTATTGTACACACAGACCTCTCAGTCTGCATATCAGTATATAGAAAGCAAGTCTGTGTGAGAGAGGGTTTAAAGGCATTTCCAGGTTTTCATCCTATATTAAAATACATCTGAGTTGTGAATTAACCAACTGATCAACTCGGAAGGAAATTAATTCCTTTCATATTCTGGGTACATCCAGTAGGAAAAATATATATTCCAAAGGATATCCTTATGCAACTGCAGCTGGAAGAGATTCTCAAACAGATTCTTGAGAATGTCAGTTGCAGGCTGTTGACTCAGACAGTGGGAAATGCAGAATTCAGTTGAGTTTGCTGCAGAGTCAGGATCACAACAGTTAACAGTGATAAACACGTTTTGACTTGGATTGGAAGGGACCTTAGAGATACTTCTCTGCCATGGGCAGGGATGCCTCTTAACTAGACTGGGCTGCTCAAGGCCCCAGCCAACTTGGCCTTGAATACCCCCAGAGAGGAGGTATCCACAACCTTTCAGGGCAACCTATTCCCTTGGCCTTGAATAGAGAGGAGGTATCCACAGTCTCTCAGGGCAACCTATTCCCTTGGCCTTGAATACTCCCCAGAGAGGAGGTATCCACAACCTTTCAGGGCAACCTATTCCCTTGGCCTTGAATACTCCCCAGAGAGGAGGTATCCACAACCTTTCAGGGCAACCTATTCCCTTGGCCTTGAATACTCCCCAGAGAGGAGGTATCCACAACCTCTCAGGGCAACCTATTCCCTTGGCCTTGAATACCCCCAGAGAGGAGGTATCCACAACCTCTCAGGGCAACCTATTCCAGAGTCTCACCACCTGCATACTTAAGAACGTCTTCCCGAGATCCACTCTAAACCTACTCTCCTTCAGCTTCAAATGATCCCCCCTTGTCCTATTGCTTGACACCCTTATGAATAGTCCCTCTGCAGCCTTCCTCTAGAATCCCTTCAGGTATTGGAAGACTGCTCTAAGGTCTCCCCACAGTCTCTTCCAGTCTGAACAACCCCAGCTCCCACAGCCTATCCTCATAGCAGAGGTGCTCCAGCCCTTGGATCATCTTTGCAACATCTTTTGGCATCTTTCTGCCCGTGGCTACAACTTTATTTTCTTTGAATTCCTTGCTTTTTGCACTAACACCCAGTTAATGGAAAACATTAATGAAGCACTGAGTTAAACTTCTGCTATTTCATTAAAGTATTTGATTGATGAGAGGAGGAAAAAGGAAGAAGAGAAGGGACCATTTAAATTTGTGTTCTGTAACCTTTCTGTTTTGGGTTTGTTTTGCAGTGTTGCAGAGCCACGCTCGCCTCAGGACAGCGACACTTCCCTCTTTCTCTCTCGTCTCAACACCATTTGGAAAGGATTTATTAACATGCAGAGTGTGGCCAAATTTGTCACTAAAGCTTATCCTGTCTCCGGGTGCTTTGATTATCTTAGTGAGGTTAGCACTGACATGTTTATGTGTTTAGAATAGATCTCTACTGCAGTTCCTGTTGCTAGAAAGGCTGGGGTCACTCTATGGCTATTATTAGAACTGTAGCAGGGGCAAATGACATCCCTTTAGTAACAGGAAAAGTAGCTCAAGAGAAAAAGCAGCCATTTAGAACTCCCTCACAGATGTGTAAAGAATGCTGATGTCTTTAAATGTGTTTAGATATATATGTTAGGATCTAACATGGAGCTTTATTGCTTCTTCAATGTTTGAAAACAAGTTTTAGAGGCAGTATTTTAAAGGGGATGTCTTGTTCTCTTCTCAAGCTGGGTGGGTCACTGCTGTGATCTCTTACACTATTTTATTTGGCCGTTTGTGACCATTTTAACTAATTATCAAATACAACCAGTTGGATGTTAGTATTCAGAGAGAGTGCACATGCAAATAATGAGGCAGCATAAAGGCTTGTTCTAAAAACAAGTAGCCTTTTATTTTCTCTGAAATGAATTTTTTTTTTTTGACTGTTAGGAAGTTTCCAACACAAATGTGTGGTTTAGGACTTTCAGTAGAAGGGTTGGTGGTTCTTTTTGGTGTTGCTTTTGCTAGAACAAGCTTCACTGTCCTCATGACAGAATTCATGTAACTCATAGTCACTACTGCAGCATTTCCTGAGCGACTGAAAGCGTGGAGCAAATGACAGAATTGGTTTGGTTGGAAAAGGCCACTAAGGTCATTGAGTCCAGCCACATCTGTATTTCAAATAGCAGCTTCCCTGTGAGCACAAAGCCACTAAAAGGTGTATAGAACTAGCTGTCATTTTGCTGCTTTCCTTCCCTGGGAGTGCTTTTTCTGTTTCCTATATCATGTTAGTCATTTGGGAAAGTGTCTTTTAATTAATTACCTTGAAATTTAGAAAAGCTTGTATGGAAGTTTGCTAAAATGTCATAGTGCATTGTCCACTGGGCTGCTGGGATGGGGCAACCTGCATGGCTTTGAAACATCAGCCTGCTTTTCTAACACTAACCTTTAATTCTTCTTGTTTAGGATTTACCTGATACAATTCACATTGGTGGGAGGATCTTACCAAAGACAGTCTGGGATTACGTTGGCAAACTCAAGTCTTCACTTTCTAAGGTATTGACTTAAAATCCTGTGCAAAAGCCCAGAAGAAAAATACAACAGTGTAAAATAATATGAATTAATAAACAGCAAATAACAATGTAGACCACAGCTGGAAAGCTACCAGGACCACTTACTGCTTTACCATTTAAGATTTGTTGAGGTGACACTGAGCAGCAGAACCTTTTGATCTTTTTCCTGCACAGCAGTTAAATCTTCATACTATTTGCTCTTTTTAAATGAATGAATAATGATTGAACATAAATAATCTATGTGAACATAAATGGTCAATTTATTCAGTATTGAAATTCACATTGGGAAGAAAGGCAGCTTACAATTTATGTAACAGGCTTGACTTTCAAAACACTTAAGTGAGAAAATGATGCACAGTATCTAGATGTAATCCTGAAACGAAGAATTTTCAATTCTTCATATTAATTTGAGCCTCAAGATGTTCAGTTTGATGTAAGATACACAAGTGATTTGTATTTCTGAAAATGACAAACCTGGCTGTGTTTTAATACTACCACTGAACAACACTGCTAGCTTTAAAGCTAGAGCAGTGCCTTGAAAACATAGTTGAAGTCATAAATGTACAATTATTTTTACCTCTGGAATTTTTCCTTTACCCTTTTACTTGCTGATATGTTGCAGGTTGGGTTTTTCCACTTTGCTTTTGTATTTCAGGAACTGTGTCTGATTCGTTTCCATCCTGCAACAGAAGAAGAAGAAGTTGCCTATATCTCTCTCTACTCTTATTTTAGCAGTCGTGGTCGTTTTGGTGTTGTAGCTAATACCAACAGACATATCAAGGATCTCTACTTGATTCCCCTGAGTTCTAAGGATCCAATTCCTTCCAAACTCTTGCCTTTTGAGGGACCAGGTAAGCACAAAATAAGGGAGGTTAAATGCTAGGTAAAATCACAAATCAAAAGTCAGTCTGAGACAAGCTGTTGTTGAATGTAAGCATTATTACATTTTTGTATGTAAATCCAATTTTATAGAATGTAAATAGGGAAAAATTGGAAATCCATCTCTGATCAAGGTACAATTGAAATGTAGGTAAAATCAGGTGTGTTGAACAGCCACTGTCCTGGAAACAAACCAAGCCCAAATCACCCAACAGACCCCCCCCCCTACACCCTACCTTCAGCATCCCATCACTCCACAAAACCATAGGCCCTTAGAAGCCACTCACCATTGTTTAAATCAAGCAGGAAACAGCCCACAGAGGAGTCAAGAAGTCTCTGAAGACAAAGGTAACATTTACAGTGGTTTCACCACGCTGTCATCGTCTCATCTTGAGTGCAGTATGGTGCACAAGGCGTTGGAAGTGTTTTGTTCAGGTGGTGCAAACTCCAGCCAAAACACTGACTTCTGGAAGTGGGTTTGTCGTGGAAGCAGGAGATGCTCACTCCTTAGGGCTTGTAGGTGGCAGGTGCTAGTTGGTGTAGGTAGGTTGATAGTGAAATCATCTGGGTTTAGATCAAGTTACCAGTAGTGATGTTTGGCTTGAGTTTGCTCCGTGTTTGTGCATTGAACCTGGTGACAGAAGAACTGGGAATGAATTCAGCTGTGAAACACCCTTCTATGACAAAGTGACAAGCTGCCTTCATCTGAGGATGGAGGAGGTGCACATTTAGTCTCCAGATACCTGTCTGGGGTGTTCTGTCCAAATGGCAAATGGAGAAGCTGAAGAACTGCAGGTTACAGCAAAGGGCATACTTCACTCTGGTAACAATGGCTTGCAAAATGCTAAACGGTAGGTGTGAAACAGCAAACAGGCCAGGGGCTGACCTTGGAGAGGCTGACCTTTGAGAAACTGGCTGACCTCTGCTCCCCAAATGCAAGTTTAGGACTAAGCTCAATAAAGCATTGTCAGAGCAGCAAGGTCTGGGCCAGGTTTTCATCTGTTAATGGCATATGACAACAGCAAATGATACCTCATTAGTGAAATGCTCTCCCATCCTGTATGAGATTGCAAAGGGCACTTGCTCTGCACCCTCAGGCAAGAGTTTTCTCATACACTCCAAGTCTGTCTTTGCTTTTAGGTCATGGTTTTTAGGCTAGAGCTAAACAGGCAAGACTATTTCTGAGTTACAGCAATATAGTTAGAAATGTTGAGTCTCAGCACCTCACAGTCAGCAAAAACTGTTACTGCTGTTTAGAGCCAAGAAACAAAAATGCTAAGTGCAGAACACTTTCAGCACAAGGATGTAGATAAAAAGAGTCTTAACTCATGGACTACTTTTTCCAGCCAGAACAAAACAAATATCCTCCTTTCAGGATACACAAGAATGGGGCTGGCTTTAGAATCAGCTGTAAATGTTTGTGGTGTTTTGCTGGGGTAGTAAATCACTAGCTTTACCCTTACAGTTGTCAGCTTAGCATTCCTGTGGAATTATCAATTTTCCCTTTTACACTTCCTTCAACTTTCCCATTACAGGTTTCATCTCAAATGAAACCCTTCAATGGGAAGTTGGTAGATGTAGACCAGTTCTGCTAAGCACAAGCATATAAATGTGTAACATCAGCCTGGTTTTGCTAAGTGTAAAGGCTTTTCAAAATGGGAGGGAAGAAATTCAGGTGCCATTTGCAGGTGGAGTTGTTGGAGGCAAATTTTGTGTCAGGTTTTCCACCTGAAATACACTTTTATAGGCAAAGGGAGTTAAAGGATAGCAAGAGAAACAAGGTTTCAAATGCAAAGAGGCCACATGCTGTAACAGATTGATAAAAGACCCACTTAGACCTCTGCCATCAACTCCACACATCTTGGAAACTTCTCTAACAGCCTTTACCTCGTGGCTGTGCCAGATTGTGTTCGTAGTCTAAACCCAGATCCATTATGGGAGGCAAAAAAACTCACCAGGTAAGCTGTCTTTCTGGTTTTGTGTCTGTTTGGAAACTCAAGTGTAAAAGCCTTGTAATCCATGCTTTTTAAAATGACATCTGATGGAATTTGCCTTTTTTTTTTTTTTCTCAATCAATAAAAATATTTTCTGGAAAGTAGTCCTTGTCTCCTTAAATTTAATCATGTACCTTCAAGTGGAGTGTAGCAAGGACTCCAAAAGCATCATGCTTTATTTAGATAGCTTCAGATGATTTGATAAATGACTGGTGGTGGGGAAGGGGGG
>VWYK01032023.1:7409-24230 GCA_013399775.1 Semnornis frantzii | reverse complement strand
AAAAAGGGGAGGGGGTGGGAAACACATCCTGTAAAGTCAACATTGCTTGTTCACTGTCCTTGTCTCTGAACACCAGCTGGTGGAGATCGATCTGGGACACCCAGCAGTGGCCAGTGACGCTCTGCAGCAACTGTGTCAAAGCATAGAACCATGGGAAAGGGTTGGGTTGGAAGGGACCTTTCAAGGTCATTTTTAGATCAACTCCCCTACAGTGAGCAGGGACTCCTTCAACCAGAGCAGGCTGCTCAGAGACCAATGCAGCCTGCTCCTGAATGTTTCCAGGAATGGGGCTTCTCTGGGTGACTTGTGCCAGTGGTTCACCATCATCGTTGGGAAAAAATTCTTCCTTCTGTCTAGATCTTCCCTCTCTTAGTTTACAACCTTCCCCCTCCTTGTACTACCACAACAGGCCCTGCTAAAAAAAGACTGTCCCCAGTATTGAAAAGCCATAATAACGGCAGTGTTTCACCTTAGTCATTGGGGGAAAAAAATCTTCCTCCTGTCTAGATCTCCCCTCTCAGTTTAAAACCAGCCCTTGCTAACAAAGACTGTCCCCCGTATTGAAAAGCCATAATAACGGCAGTGTTTCACCTTAGTCATTGGGGGAAAAAAATCTTCCTCCTGTCTAGATCTCCCCTCTCAGTTTAAAACCAGGCCTTGCTAACAAAGACTGTCCCCCGTATTGAAAAGCCATAATAAGGACAGCGTTTCACNAGCCATAATAAGGGCAGTGTTTCACCTTAGTCATTGGGGGGAAAAAAGTCTTTCTCCTAGCTAGATCTCCCCTCTCTTAGTTTAAAACCATGCCCTGCTAACAAAGACTGTCCCCAGTATTGAAAAGCCATAATAAGGGCAGTGTTTCACCTTAGTCATTGGGGGGAAAAAAGTCTTTCTCCTAGCTAGATCTCCCCTCTCTTAGTTTAAAACCAGGCCCTGCTAACAAAGACTGTCCCCAGTATTGAAAAGCCATAATAAGGGCAGCATTTCACCACTGTCATTGGGAAAAAGATCTTCCTCCCATGTAGATCTCCCCTCTCTTAATTTAAAATCATCTCCCCCCCACCTTGTACTGCTGCAACTGCTAAAAAAGACTGTCCCAAATATTGAAATGCCATAGTAAGCTCTCCCACCTCCAAGCTAGCGCTCAGCAGGAAAAGAGAAAGGGAAATAACCCTGCTGAATATCTATTTCCAGAGCAGACAGTGCAAAGAGTGAAGCACCCAGCAAACTCACCCCTTCCTTCATCCCCACCTGGATGCTTCCACACCAGAAACCTTGTCAAAACCCAGGATACATTTGCTTTGTGGTTTGGTGTGGGCATAGGAGGATGGAAATTACCCCCAGGCATCTGGATTGTGTTTAAGGAGCTGGTGTTGCTGGGCACTGCCTGCCCTATGTGTGGCAGGTAGAGCTTCCCAGTGAACAGGAAAGGAAGGTGGGATCTCAATGTGGGTGAAGCTTGTTTATGCACAGGTTAGTCAGCAGGCTGTCAGGAGGGGTTAGGTACCTGAGGAACAGGACCTTGGGGTCTGGGTTGATGAAAAGCTCAACAGGAGCCTGCAGTGTGAGTGCAGCCCAGACAGCAAGAGAGTGCTGGGCTGCAGCAAGAGCAGTGTGGGCAGCAGGGCAAGGGAGGGGATTCTGCCCCTTTGCTCTGGTCTCCTCAGACCCCAGCTGCAGTCCTGGGGGCAGTTCTGGAGCCCCCAGCACAGGAAGGACATGGAAGTGTTGGAGCAGGTCCAGAGGAGGCCACAAAGATGCTCAGAGGGCTGCAGCAGCTCTGCTGTGAGGACAGGCTGAGAGAGTTGGGGCTCTGCAGCCTGGAGAAGAGAAGGCTTCCAGGAGACCTTAGAGTAGCCTTCCAGGATCTGGAAGGGGGCTACAGGAAGGCTGGGGAGGGACTACTGACAAGGTCTGGGAATGACAGGACAAGGGGCAATGGGTTTGAAGTGGCAGAGGGGAGATTGAAAGTGGATGTTAGGAGGAAGTTCTTTACAGTGAGGGTGGTGAGACACTGGCACAGGTTGCCCAGGGAGGTTGTGGCTGCTCCCTCCCTGCAGGTGTTCAAGGCCAGGTTGGATGAAGCCTTGAGTGACCTGTGCTAGTGGGAGGTGTCCCTGCCTATGGCAGGGGGTTGGAACTGGATGATCCTTGAGGTCCCTTCCAACCTTACCATTCTATGATTCTATGATCTGTTGGATGTTATATATAATATGTGCTATCCTACAGCAAATTTTCATTGTGAGCAACTCTCCTTACTCCTGCCTGTGTAACAAAAACAGGCCAGGAAATTACACCAGTGCTTAAATCAGCAGCCAAGTCTCCATTCAGAACTCAGACTAGAAATAATCCTGTATCAGCACAATAAAGTTGTTAATAGAAGACCAAATTTAATTTCTCCTTCCAGCATATTGATTTTCATCCTTTCTGCTGCCATTGGTGTCCCATTCCTCCTGCCCAAGCTCATCCCTGCTGTAGGGCACTGTCTGGGAAGGCACTGGGAAGCAGTGAAAGCCCAGCAAGTCCCCACTGTGCCCTGAGGTGACCAGTGCCACCACAGAGAAGTTGCTCATGGGTCAGCAGCAGCTGATTGCCATTTCCACAAAGCACAGAGCAGCTTTCCCACAGCTCCCTCAGCTTGATGCTTCCCAGCAGGAAGGACTTAGAGGCCAGCCCCCTTCATCAGGGCTGCAGAAAAGAGAGAGCTGCACCCATCAGCTCAGCACCTCAGTTCACCAGTGCAAGGGGAATGGCAACAAGAAACTGGGGATTACACCCATTTTTACTAGGCCAGCGGGAAAACACTGAAGCATTAATCATTTTTTAATTGCTTGTGATACTGTGCTTGCAAGAGATGCTGCTGAACACTAACCAGAGGGCTTTTCCTCCTTCCCTTTGAAGTGCTACACAATTCCTTTGCTGCTTAGATTTGTTTGCTTGCTTCTCATTCTCCTGCATAGTTAAAACCTACCCACCATTAGCTTTGCCCACGCTGCCATGTGTCTTGAGCTTGGCTGGGGCACCCCAGGTCCCTGTTGTCCCCAAGGAAAGCTGTTGAGCTGAGGCACAGCTCCTTTCCTTGCAGCAAGGCAGCTAGCCCACAACTCGTGGCTGGATGTAGGTCACCAAAAGGCAGCTCAAATATTGTATTTTCCACAGGCCAAACCAAACACAAGACTGTGGATGAGAGCGACCACAGCCAGAGGATCTGGAATGTAAATGCCACCTCCAGCACTGGGCAGTGAGGACTGCTGAATACTTACACCCTCCTCCAGGAGCTGGGAGGTGGGGGGAATAGAAGAGGGCATCTCTCCCTTGCTTACAGGGATAATTTTGCAACCAGGAGTCACGTAATCTATGTGAAACATGATTGATTCCTATGCTTCAGAGTCCTTGATGATCTCTGCTCTCATAAATCAAGAGGGTAAATACAGAGCAGTAATTGCCAGGGTCTGTTGGGGTATCTTTGAGCAGTGGCACTGCTGTGTGTGGACAGAGGGGACACACCCCAGCATTACTTTGTTTTGTCTAATTGATGTGTTTGTTTCTCTCTTGCTGACTGGATACATCAAGGAATTAGAATCACAGAGTCATAGAATCAGTCAGGGTTGGAAGGGACCACAAGGGTCATCTAGTTCCAACCCCCCTGCCATGGGCAGGGACACTCTACCCTAGAACAGGCTGCCCAGAGCCACATCCAGCCTGGCCTTAAACACTTCCCTGGGCAACCCCTTCCAGGCTCTCACCACTCTCATGCTGAAGAACTTCCTCCTCACCTCCAGTCTGAATCTCCCCACCTCCAGCTTCGCTCCATCCCCCCCAGTCCTGTCACTACCCAAGAGCCTAAGAAGTCCCTCCCCAGCTTTTCTGTAGCCCACTTCAGATACTGGAAGGCCACAAGAAGGTCACCTGGGAGCCTCCTCTTCTCCAGCCTGCACAGCCCCAACTCTTTCAGTCTCTCCTCACAGCAGAGCAGCTCCAGCCCTCTGAGCATCCTCCTGGCCCTTCTCTGGACACACTCCAGCATCTCCACATCCCTCTTGTCCCAGGGGCTCCAGAACTGGATGCAGTACTCCAGGTGGGGTCTCACCAGAGCGAAGTAGAGGAGGAGAATCACCTCCCTCACCCTGCTGCCCACACTTCTCCTGATGCAGCCCAGGCTCTGGTTGTTTTTTTGGGCTTCAGGTGCACACTGCTGGCTCATGTTGAGCTTCTCCTCCACCAGCACCCCCAAGACTCTCCTCAGGGCTGCTCTCCAGCCAGGCACTGCCCAGCCTATATTGGTGTCTGGGATTGCCTCGATCCAGCTGCAGAACCTTGCACTTGGTCTTGTTGAACCTCATGAAGTTGGCTTGTGCCCAGTTCTCCAGCCTGTCCAGGTCCCTGAATTACTCATTCAGTCCTCCTGGTTTTGAATTGAAATCTATTTTACTGTACCCAAAAGCAGGACCTAAAGCAAAACCCATCCTTTTTCCTTGTAATCCACACAGAGGAGACAGCTCCAGCTCTTTCTTAGCACTCATAGCCAGCTCTGTTCACCACTGGTTTCATGAGACTGAAAACATCACCTCAGAGTAGGTAAACCTTTCCATAAAAAGTCATTAACTCCTCTGTGGAAAACCCCAGTGGATTTTTCCATGAGATGTGATTTCTAAAAGCTTGTCTTCATCAATGTGCAAACTTAAGGGCCAGGAAAACAACAATAAACGTTGGGGGGAGGGGAAAACCAACAAACAACAAAACAGAACACATCGACCTAAACCAGCTTTAGTTTATGTACAATGCACCTGATTTCAAGAGGCACATCATGTCTGCACCTGGCCCACTCCAAACCCCATTGCTCAAAATGTTTAATTTTTTTGGCATGAGATTTGACTGAATTAGAAGCAATTTTATCATCTGGTTTGCAATCTGGATCAACTCTTTTTTTTTTTTTTTTTTCCCTCCCTACATACTAGTGCAAAAAACTTTCATTTTCCTCAACCTCCCAATCCTTTGCCTGTGTTGCAAGAGCAGAATATAGCTGGCACATCAGTGATGAAAAACACACTGCCCTAACATCCTCCCCCAGCACTGCAGAAGCTTTCTTGAAACCTATTTACTGCTAGGCTGTGCATATTAATGTCTTGTCTTATTTGCATCAACAAACAGAAAGGAGGCTATTTTAAGTGCCTAGAAGATACACAAACTAACAGAAAACCCAATCTTTGATTGCTACAGAGGCCATCTGGTTGATGCTTTGTCTTCTGCATTCCTTTCAGAACATCTTTGGTGAAATGCTGGAACAGGTTGCTCAGGGAGGTTGTGGCTGCTCCCTGCCTGGAGGTGTTCAAGGCCAGGTTGGAGGAGGCCTTGAGTGACCTGTACTAGTGGGAGGGGTCCCTGCCTATGGCAGGGGGGTGGATCTGGATGATCCTTGAGGTCCCTTCCCCCCTTACCATTCTATGATTCTGCTCTGATGGACAGCACACCCCAGGTATCCAAGGAGGGTTGCTAAAGGATGCCCCATGCCATGCCCCAGCTCATGGTAAAGCTATCACCCCAGAAGCCACATGGCTGGAGATCCCATTAGCAGTTGGTAAGTGAGCTGGGACCCTGATCACTGATAATGATATAATGAATACCAAATTAAAACCTAAACCTGGGCTACCACAGGCTATGATCTTATCACCCTGCCCTGAAAGCTGAGCTGCAGCAGGCCCTGGGGTTCTTGGACAGGCTATTTCAACTAATATGCTGCAGGTAATTCAATCCCTGCTGCTCTGCTCTTTCAAGCAGAGCTCAGCCAAGGCTGCATTACAATATTAAATCCGCGGTGACTTCAGAGGTGTAGGCTTTGGCTCATTGTCCTTCAGCTGAGTTACAAAATCAGGTTGAACAGCCCTAGAATGACCTGAGGGCTGGGTGTCAGGAGTGGGACAGGCTGTGCTCACTGTATTCAGTTTTGGGCTCCCCACTTTAAGAGGGACAGGGATCTGCTGGAGGAGGCCCAGCAGAGGGCTACAAGGATGATGGGACTGGAGAACTGCTGGTGAGGAGAGGCTGAGGGACCTGGGGCTGCTTAGTCTGGAGGAAAGAAGACTGAGAGGGGATTTAATTGATGTTTATAAATAGCTGAGGGCTGGGAGTCAGGAGTGGGGTAACAGGCTCTGCTCACTTGCTCCCTGGGATTGGACAAGGAGCAATGGATGGAAGCTGCAGCACAGGAGGTTCCAGCTCAACACGAGGGGCAACTTCTTTACTGTAAAGGTCCCAGAGCACTGGCACAGGCTGCCCAGAGAGGTTGTGGAGTCTCCTTCTCTGGAGCCTTTCAAGGCCTGTCTGGATGTGTTCCTGTGTGACCTGAGCTGGATTGTCTGGTCCTGCCCTGGCAGGGGGGTTGGACTGGATGATCTCTTTGGGTCCTTTCCAACCCCTGACATCCTGTGAGCCTGTGACCTCGTCGAAGTATCTTGGCTGAGCTTTTAGTCCAAAGAAAAGTGCAGGATCATTTCATCAGGATAACATCTTTGCCTTCATCCTTGACCCTTCCCAATATTACCCTTTGGCTTTAACAATGAGAAATCATCATGGATTAGTAGATCAATAGAAGCTTCAATGACAACAAACTATTGGATCGATATAGTCCTCTTTTGTTCTGCAGTGCCACCAGTTTCAGAGCAGACATGCAGCACTCTCCTGCTGAATAGCTGAGGATCCTCAGCTTCAGCCTGGGGGCCCTTCTCAAACCTTCCCCTCCCTGCCAGGCCTGCTCCTGGGGCAGCAGTGAGTATTCTGGACACGCAAAAAGCTACACTTTTGTGAAAAAACAAACAACAGACAACAAAGCCTCTTATTTGCATGCAAAGCAAATGCCCTCACACAAACAGCAGCCTCTCTTCAAACCCCAAGATGGGCAAAACCCATTGTTAGCAGCAAGATGGATAAATCAAGCTGACGTTTAAAATGCCCAAGAAACATTCTCATCTTTTCCTTTTCTTTTTGTTTTCCATTCTCAGAAGAAAAAAAAAAAAAAAAAAAAGGGAAAACAATTTTTTTTTTCTTTTGTATGCAGGCAGAAATAGTTTGGTCTCTGGGTAAAATTTGGTGACTAAATAAATGCTAAAAGGCTCTGAAGACCACTCATTTAACCTGGCTCACTCAGCAGCAGAGAGCTATTTGTGTACAGACCCAAAACAAATACTGTGGCTTAATGCTGCTTTTCCCGAGGACACAAAATCAACTTCTGTGGATGGACAGTCCAGCAGAGAGGAAGCTAAAGCTGTCACTGGAGTGAGTCACAGCGAGGACAGATGGCTTGTGAGTGCTCCCCAGCTCTGTGCAACACTGCAGGTTCCACTGACCACCCAGAGCCTGGCTCTGCCAGCAAGATGCAGGCAAGGAAGAGCTGAAATGAGTCCAGGATGGTGACCCTGAGAGGCCAAAGGGGAAAGAGATGGAGATCGAGCACAGCCTGGTGTGTGCAATGTCACAGCAGAACAAGTCACCCCGCAGCAGCTTCCCAGAAGAAGCAGTCCTAAAGCAACACTTCTTTCCTGCTCCCTGCTCATTGCAAGTGAACCTCTTGCCAAAGCCTGCCCCTCAAAGCATTACCACACTTTTAACACCACTTACAACACCTGCTGCTACAGCAAAGGAAAAATGTTCTCTCGAGCACTTTACTGGAGGAGTGAGTTTCTGCCCAAAACCAGCCCAGCATGGCTGCTGCTTGAACCACAGCTTCATTGAGATGAGTAGATGGCAAAGCCAAGCAATTCTCCTCAGCTTCAAAGGCATCTCTTTTCTGGGCACAGGAGAGGTGGCAAACACTATGACCCACTGCCTTGGAGTAATCCCTGACCCACCAGGTCAGTGCTGACAGATACAGACTACACATTGCACACCACATCAAACCCAACATGGCTGGCAGCTTTTGGAGAGCTTAAAGGCATCAAACAGGTGTTGCTTTTCTGCAGATGGAAGTCAAACTTGTACCTAACACAGTCAGAGATGCTACTCTGTGGTAACACTGCATCCAGAGACTTGTCCTGCCAACAAGTTCATCGAACATCCCTGCACTGGGTATCATTTTTGTGCTGTGATATTTTACCTGTTAATCTCAGAATCATAGAGTTGTTTAGGTTGAGAAAGAACTTCATGGTCATAGAGTCCAATCATTACAGGATAGATAACTAATCACAGAATGGCTGAGGTTGGAAAGGACCCTGGAGATCATCTACTCCAAACTCCCTGCTATGGGCAGGGATGCCTCTCAACTAGATTTGGTTGCTCAAGACCTCATCCAACCTGACTTTGGGCACCTTCACGGGGAAGACATCCACAGCTTCTCTGAGCAACCTACTCCACAGTCTGACCATCCTCATACTGAAGAGTTTCTTCCTACAATCAAAATAAAGACCAAATCCTGCCACCAGCTGCCCCCTTCTTGCCTTATCTGCAGTGCAGAAGAGCTAAAGCTCAGGACAGCAGGAACTGATACTCAACAATGTATCAAGTTTTGCTTGATGAAGACATAACCATCACAGCATATGTGGTGCAGGTCACACTTACCAGCTATACAGTGGCCCTAAATATTAATGTTGTTCTACAGGATGAAGAAAATGAGAAAGCAATACCACACTCTTCTGCCTGGTTTTGTTGTTAAAAGCCATCTTCTCTGGATAAGAAAAAAAAAATAGTGTGTGGTCCTTTAAATAACACAGCAGCCTCCAAACACTGAATCATTTAATCCCCTCTTGCTGGCAGCTGCTTTAGCCCAGCCTCCCCCAAAGGCACGTCTGCAACCCTTGTCCCAGCATGAGAAGGGGAGCTCCACCAGGAGTGCAGCTCCCTGTCCCCAAAGTGGGCTGACCCCACGTGTATCCTCACCCCATGCAGCCCTCAGCCCCACCGCACAGGTCTCTGTGTGCCTGCGGCAGAGGTTAACGCAACTGCTTCGGTGCCGGTGAGAGCTCCCCTTTGGGGGATGACACAGGCGAAAGCATCGCTTCTATTGCAGACACCGGCGACAGCCTCCAGCCAGCAAAGAGGCCACAGCTCATACTGAGCCAGACTTGGGCTGTATGTTTGCATACGGCTTTGAAAGGGATTTCTTTAATGGGCCATCATCCTGTCTCTATCTGAGCAGGGAATGTCTGGTGGATGCATTACCATTTTCTCTGTTCAGCCCAGCTATGGATAGAGAAGAGGATACCGAGTAAGAAAAAAAAGAGGTTGTGAGACATCTTGGTTGGATAAAATCAAACGGCAAAACATTGTGCTGAGGATTTATCCCAGTTTCTACTTATCCCCACACACCACTGAGATTCCCCTCCCATGCTAGGTGGAAGTGCTTTGGTGCTTTATGAGAAGCATCCACATGGCTGTTTTCTTTTAACCTATACAAGATGCTGCTTAGCAGGGCAGAATAACCCTTTCCATTGCCCCAGTTGCACTGCAGACAAGTAACTTAACTAATGAAGAGGGTGTCCTTCTTCATCTGCCCAACCAACTGTGCATGTCCAGCCTCAGTGAGGAAAAGATCCCATACAGCATGTAGAGACATTCCCTCACCCAAAGGAATTGCAGCCCATGCAGCCAGCACCCTCACCGAGATTGAGCAACACTTCCACTGTCATTTCACAGCCTTGGGACTACAAAGATCAATGAAGCTTGGCCAGGAAACCTGGGCAGAGCCAGCAACTTGAGTGAGGTTCTCTAAGTTGCAAGACACAGCTTAATTACAGGACTATCCTTCCTCATGCTGGTCCTCATCATAGAACTACTCATCAACAGGAGATGAGACGGCAAGATTAATCCCTCCTCTTATCCTCCCACATGAATGCCTCCCTCACTTTGACCTCTGTAGGGTACTCACTGAGGTTCCAACTGAGGCAAAAGAAAGACAAGGAGTGGCCAAGTATCCAGGCCACATTTCTGAAAACACCAGCACTCCAACAGGGCTCCATCTGGGCTCAGCTAAGTTCCTAAGTGAACTTTGCAGTGGATGTCCAAGAGCTGTTTCTTTTCAGTGAGTGATGTCCCAGATCAAATCAGAGTGAGAATGCTTGCCGAAGCCGTGGGCATGAGTTATTGGGAATGCAAAGCAAGAAGGTGGAGGCCTAACCAGTTCCCATCACTGCATCTCAGTGGCTGCTTACTGGCAGCCTGGTGCTTGCAGACAGCAGTGGTGCTTTTCTACGAAGCATCCATCTTTCCTGAGATCCAGCTGAGACTCTCCAGCCACCTTCACTAAATGACAAGTGTGTGATGAAGGCTGTGCCTTCAGCCTCACTCACCTAATAGGAGCTGGTGTAGGGCCCACATCCAGCACACACATACGGAAACAGTGAGGGAAAAATGCTGTGGCTTCTCCCTCTTGGTGCCCAGGAGAGTTTGGGAGAGAACATTTGTAGGTACATAATAAAAAATTTGAAATTCTCATGCCAATTTCAAATGCAGCTTCTGGCTGGAATTTGGTTTCATTCCCCAGCAGTTTTTCTTACCCAGCCTCATCTGTTTCAAATTGCTTTTCCTTTGCAAACATAACCTGAATCAGTGCACCTCTGCAAAATCAGCACAAATCAGATGGGGTGGCCAAGCACATGTGTTGTGAGCTCAGTGTAAGCCCAAGGGGAACCCAATCTATCACTCTTGAACAGCCCATTGGTCAGCTTTGATGATGCCAAAACATGTGGAGAAACAACTCTAAGGAAAACTCATAGAAATAAAGGAATTGGAGGAGAACCTTTCCTTTCTGAGGGGGCTTCTTGAAGGGAAAGAAGACCCAGGAGGTGAAGGTAATAGAATCATAGAATATGGGTGTTTCTCATAAACCACCAAAGCACTTCCACCCAGCAAGGGAGGGGAACCTCAGTGGTGTGTGTGGATTTCTATAATTCTATAGAATGTCAGGGGCTGGAAGGGACCCTGAAACATCTGGTCCAGCCCCCCTGCCAGAGCAGGATCACCTAGAGCAGATCACACTGGAACCCATCCAGACAGTTCTTGAATATCTCCAGAGAGGGAGACTCCACAACCTCCCTAGGCAGCTGATTCCAGTGCTTTGATCCTGAAAGTAATAGAGGGACTTGAAGGACCAAGAGTGTGTTGACTGTCCTAATAAAGAACTCTGCAGACAAAGGAATAGCCCAGAAAACTCCAGGAACCATCTTATTTAAACTGCACAAATAATTAGTTGAGGATCAAAAAAGTATGAGGGGGTTATGAGAGAGGTAAACAAACATTTTCATCAAAGGGAGAGAGAAAAATCAGTTGGGTGGCTTCTGCCCATGTGCATCCAGAGCCACAAAAAAGAAAGTTGTGTCCTGAAGAATTGGGAATGCCCTTTCCTATGAAGACAGACTGAGAGGGTTGGGGCTGTTCAGTCTGGAGAAGGCTCTGAGGAGACCTTATTGTGGCCTTCCAGTATTTGAATGGGACCTATAGGAGTGCTGCTGAGGTACTTTTTAGGATGTCAGGTAGTGACAGGACTGGGGGCAATGGATCCTAACTAGAAGTGGATAGATTCAGATTGGATGTTAGGAAGAAATTCTTCACCATGAGGGTGGTGAGACACTGGAACAGATTGCCCAGGGAGGTGGTGGAAGTCTCATCCCTGGAGGTGTTTAAGGCCAGGCTGGATGAGGCTCTGGGAAACTTGATCTAGTGTGAGGTGTCCCTGCCCCATGTCTGGGGAGTCTGATCTAGGTGAACCCTGAGGGCCCTTCCAACTCTGACAATTCTATGCTTCTATTTGATGCTGATAAGCAAAACAGGCAAGATAATGAGACAGCAGCTGGTGGAGGTCCCTGCTATAAAGTGTTACTGAGGTCAAAGCCTTGGTCACACTCAAAACTGGATTAAGCATTTAAATGCCTTAGTCAGATGTTCACTTGCTGTTACAGAAAAATGAGCAGAAATCGTTTTGGTCTCAAAACTAAGCAGTGCCTGGAGACAGAGGAAACTGCCACAGAACCATTATTATGTACTTGGCAGCTATGGAAATGTCACCCAGACCTGAGAGTCATCTCACTGTTGAGACCTGTCTACAGGGTATCTTGGCCTCATCCAGTTCTTTATCCAGATGGCAGACTTGTGTTTAATCAACCTGAGGAGCACCATTAGAGGCGCAGCTGTAAAAAAAAAAATCCTCTTCCTGCAAGACTGGAAGTTACAAACCTGATGAGAACAGTGCAAGGATTAATGAAAAGGAGCTTAACTGAGCCTCTGACAAAACATTTACTACTCAGGGTGATGGAAGGCTGTTTCAGGTGGGTAATGGTAGGTACCACTGGATAAAAGAGAAGTAGTCAGGGAAAAGAAAATAAATCATAGAATCATAGAAAGGTAAGGTTGGAAGGGACCTCAAAGATCATCTAGTTCCAACCCCCTGCCATAGGCAGGGACACCAATGGCTGTAACAACATCTGGAAAACTATGATAGAGCAGTGTGCTGGATCAAGAGGCCTGAACAATAGAGGGAAGACAGGGATGATATGGGGGTGCCACACAATGACTTGTACAAATTTGAGTGCCACAGATGTTTGTTAAAGAACACAAACGACCCCCTCCACTGATACCAATCAGACTGCACAGGTCAGATGTGCCAAGAGCACCAGCCTGCAGGTCAGCCTTCAGGGTGTGCAGTCCTGCACCAGCCCCAAGAAGTAAATGTGTCTCAAGTGACTCCAGACCCACACCCACAAACAAACCCCATTAAAACATGGCCACACTGACCATGGTTTCAGAAACACTCTTCCTATGTCCTTTGCTCACACACTCTGTGGTCACAAAGGAGTTGAATGGGAGTGTGAAATGCTGGCAACTCTGTCGGCTAGAGTCCACCACAGTGCTGCAAAACAAGATGCAATAGTAAATGGGGAAGCTTTTCACTTTTGCTCAGACTTGGTCAAAGGGAAGCTCCCAAGATCAGCCATCCACAGCTGCATCTAGAATCCCCACACTGAACAAAAGCAGCTGGGGGAAGCCAATGAATGAGAAGAGAAACAACCAAAGAGGGAGCATGGGGACTGCAGACAGGGACAGGAGAGCAGCTGCAGCTCTTTCAGGCAATCGAAGAATAAGGGAAAGAATAAAATCAGCAGTTTCAAACCTGCTGCTTGTGAGGAGGGTAATCAGCTCGCCGCACTTTGGCTTCAGAGAGGTTTTATTTTCTGCTGTGTGCTGTATGCTGTGATGTGTGCTGGCCAGAGCAGCAGGAAGGGAATGGAGGATCATGTCATCCTGTGATACACCTTCTGCTGACCAGCAGTAACCTGGGAGAGGGCTTTTCTCTTCCTGTTTGTGAAAAGAAGGCCTGCAAAGAGATTGCTGTGAGGGAAGGAAGAGAAAGGGGTAAAGCTAAGATGGAGAGAGGAAGGAGTCTGGTAAGAAACTGGGGAAATTATGGCACTCATCTAGAAAATCACAGAAAAATACCACAGAAATCAAGACTTGGAAAGGAAATCAAAGCTGACATGTGGTCCACTATCCTACCCAAAGACAGGATTGTGGACATCCTGACTAGGTTTATCTGTGCAGTGTTGCTGTCTGCAGGTCCCCAGAAGGTCACTGTCATCAACGCATTTCCTATCAGGATCACTCACATGAGGCAAGCATCAGCTTCCTGAACTGGACCGAAGGATCACATCTTTCATTTTTACCACCAGCCACATGTTTCAGCATTTAGGGAGTGAATGGTTTCCATTTGAGGCAGACCTCACTTCTGAAGCTGGGTCCTGTTAGAAGTTATAGCATGAAGGTGTAACAGAGACCAAAATCTGAACCTCATCAGATGTCATCGGAGATGAAACCGTTTTGGATTTGATGTCAAAATGGTATAAACACAGACACAGGGAGTGTTTCTAGAGGGAAACACAGCAAGACTCAAGAAATAAAAATGCAATAGGGAATAATCTTGCATTTGAGTGTCATCTACCCTCAGCTATCCCAGCTATGGATAGAAAATATATCCTGTGCCTGATGTCTAACTCCTCCCAGCCAGGCCATGCAGAGGGATGGACAGCACAGCACGCAACAGTACATGAGGCATTACTTCAGTCCTAATTCTGCCTGCTCCGGGATTACAGTATTAGCACCCAAATCTCACAGTGCAGCTCAAGGAGAAAATAAACAAGGGGTTCCCTTCACCCCTGGGGTATCCCCGTGTTTCCCACCCTCTGCTCCTGGTGTGCGGAAAACCCTGCTCTGGAGGAGGCAGCCAGGAGAATTCTTTTTCAGACAATTTTAGGGAATGCTGCCTGCAGCCCACAGGACACTCCGGCAGGCAAAGAGGATTCGATGGGTGGGGGACGTGGCCGTGGGGATGGCAGCATCGTGCAGAGGTGTCTCCCGAGACCGGCTCGTCTCGATCCGTGGGTATTGCCGGGCGGTCACATGCGGCAGGCGGGGAGAGCGCAGAGAGAGGGAAGCGCTGAATAATTGAGGAGCTGCAGCGCCCTCCTCCCTCCATCCCTCNGAGGGAGGAGAAGAGGGTGGAAGGAAGCAGGGTAGCGGAAGGCTCTTCCCCGCGCTGCCACCCCTCTGCGCGGGGGAGCGGGTCGGAGCCTCTCGGGGTGCGGGAGAGGTCTGGCCCGGAGCCCGGCCGGGAAGAGAAGAGCAGCCGCAGAACACCCCCCGCTCCAAGCACACGGGGCCGGGGCAGCAAGGGGAGCATCCCGGCTCCTCCGGGCCCCGGGGGGNGGAGCATCCCGGCTCCTCCGGGCCACGGGGGACCGACGCAGGGGGGACCCCAGCCCGCTTGGGCGTACTCTCGCCCCAGGCAGGCTGCGGCCCCATGCCAGGGCACTCCCAGGAGGAGCGGACGTGGGGGGCGCCAGGGCTGACAGAGAACAGGGACAACTGGGGTGAGAGGAGACACAGTGGGTGGCCTGACCGAAGCGACTGCTTCGGCTACAGGTTACGGCAGAAAACACGGGAGGGAAAGGTCGGGAAGCTGCGAGCGAGGGGGAGCAAGGGGCAGAGCAGAAATGGGAGCAGAAGAGCACCGAGGAGGAGGGAGCAAGGACAGACTGGACCCGCCGTGGGGTGCCGGTGGCGGTCCCGGGTCAGGCGTGGGGCCGGGCGGGCGCTGTCCGCGGTGCTGAAGCTCCGACGGGGCGGTCCCGAGCAGCCCCCGCCGGGGCACGCACAGGGAGCCGAGTGACGGCCCCGTCCTCCCGCCGGCGCCTGCAAAACTCCCTCTGACTTAGATCCTGGTAATGGAGTTAGCTTCCTCTTTACGTCACCCCCGGCTCGCTGCTGTTTATTGATTCCACACGGGTATTTTCGAACTGCCTGGACCCGGCCGCCTGCCCGCCTCAGCCCCGGGTAGGTGTGCTTCAGCATCACTCTATTCCAAAGCCTCTTTTCTCAGAACTGCTTTCCAGCTCGCGGTTTGTGGCCTATTAAACCCTGGTTTATACAGACCGACTTAGTCCGTTACAGGCTGTAGAGGGAGAGCTCTAATATAGATCTTCCACATCAATACAAGCTCTGGGGAGGAGCAGTAGAAAGCAGCATTAATCTGGTCGACCCCAGAGTCGACTTCTGGCTCAAAAGGGCCATGTTTGATTTAGTCTAGCATATTAACTAATTAATTTTCCCAGTGTCCCTAAGTAGTAGGCAAGTACATTTTAGCATGCCAAGGCATTTGTTTAATTGCCCAAAAGCTGTCATGAGGCTGAAAGTCTGACTGCTAAAGATATTTACATGTGTTTGTTTTCTTGCTACACATTGCTAAGGCAGGCAACTTACCACAGCTGAACAACACGTCATAAACAAACAAACCCAAGCAAGCCAAAAACAACACCAGAGTGAAAAGTTACCTACATTAAACTAATTACCTGCTGCTCCCTGGGGAATCCTTGTTGCATGAGAACAGAGAAGCAGTCTTGCAGAGATCCAAACCCAAGTGCTATTTCTCATTTTCCTCTGCCGAAGGTGCTGCGCTTTGCCAGCAAAACAGAGACTGATGTGTAGTAAACGATGCTGACAAAGAATCTTGAGCCCTCTCAAAGTAAAGTCAAAAACATACAGTATATATCTGAGGAAGACAGGATGGAAGCAATATCAGCAATATCTGCAATAGAACAAACTGTGAAATAAAACCATGGTGGGATGGGGGGAATCTTGTTCAGTAAGGAGAGACATAGGAAGGAAATCCTACATCAGCCCTTAGAGATAGAGGCTGCTAGAATACAGCAGGCATCAACAAAAATGGCAATAAAATTGTAAGGAAGAAAAATATTTTAAAAGTAGGAAAAGCTGAAGCTTGTCAAGGGAAAAGCTCTTACAATAGAAGGACTACAGCACCTGAGCAACTCCATTAAAAAGAAGGGTGGGAGGTGACTTGGTTCTTGAGTCTAGGAACCTCTACAGAAAGAAATTACTAGGCACTGAGTTATTCCTCCATCTGCCAAAGAAAGGAACAACATGAACTAGCCCAAAGATGCTAAAGCCAAAACATTCTGACTGAAGTGCAGGATCACATTTTTGAACAGTGGAGGGCTGATGACCTGATGAAGGAGCTATCAGAAAACCTGCTGGATTCTCCATCTGTGTACATCAAGACTTGATGTCCTCCCCAAAGATGCAACTTAGCCAGAGCAAATTATTGGGCTCCCTGCAGGAGTAATTGCCTGGGAGGTAATGGGCTGTGGTTCAGTCAAAATGAACTCGGTGGGCTTAATGGTACCTTTGACCCATAACTCCCCAAGTTAAGCATAGGACAATGTTACTTCCAGGTGCCCCAGCCTCCCCTCCAGGCAAGAAAAAGAGCAGGTGGGATTTTTGGCCACATAGCAAAAGCAGAACAAATGGCTGACATATATCTCCCTCAGT
>VWYK01032020.1:0-24355 GCA_013399775.1 Semnornis frantzii | reverse complement strand
GATCTGATCAATGCTTATTAATAGCTAAAGGCTAAGGGCCAAGAATATGGGCCCAGACTCTTTTCAGTGGTGCCCAGTGACAGGATAATGGGCACAGACTGAAACACAGGCAGCTCCACCTGTGCTTTCTGAAAGCATTTCTGAAAGGGTACTGGAGCCCACGACCAGGCTACCCAGAGAGGCTCTGAATCTCCTCTGCACAGATTCCAAATGTAGCTGGACACTATAATCCTGGACATTGCTGTGGGTGACCCTGCTTTAGCAGTGCAGTTGGTCTGGATGATCTCTAGAGGTGCCTTACAACCCTCAACATACTGGGATTCTGCAACCTGTGATTCTCCAAAGGCGCCTGCTGCCCTACCTATTGTCCTTCAGCTCTGGTGGTTTACATGCATTTCCTCAGCCCACACAAAGAGTTCTTATCTGAATCACTGTCAAGCATTTTGTTAGAGCCTGTGGACACATCTTTCGTGGTTCTTTCTTGTATCCATTTCAATTTCTTTCAAAAAACTGCAATATTCTTTGTCTAGCATGATTTATTGTCAAAACTACTACATCTTCACGGTTCCCTTATGCTCTAAATTTGAAGTGATTTGACTTAAATGAGGCAGAAGACTCCTTTGCCAACCAAATTACAAATCGGCAGGGTATTAATTTTATTATTATTCAGAAATCAGGTTTATTGCAGAATTAGAAAATAGACTGGGCATCCACTGCATGGCTATCATCAGTGCCACACACTGATGTGGCAGCAGGAGGTATTCAGTTTCTTTGCTCAGATTTATTTTCCACTTACTACTTGTGGACTTGTTTCAGTTATCTTTTTATTCACTAGTATTTAGAGGAAGAGTCCCACCACTAAGGTAAAGAGGTTCATGTAAAACCACAGTTAGACAGTTTCTAACTGTCATTCATTAGAGAATGTCTGAAATCATGGCAGTAACACTCTTAACTCCCCAAGGAACCTTTTTTCCTTGAACGTAGTTCTGTAGCATTTCTATGCACAAGTTCTTAAGTGCTACTAACATTTCTAAAGTACTTCCACCCAGCCCTGATTTTTTAAATGGCTTAGCATTTTAAGTCCTACTTTATTTTAAGTCTGGGTTTTGTTTGGGGTTTTTTGTTTGTTTGCTTGCTTGTTTTTGTTGGTGAGGGGTGCTCAGACTCTAAAATGTGCTTTTTTTCCTTAAAGTGTTGTGTCTCAGAAATGCAGAGTGTTCGTCCTTTGCAAAAAAAGTGCTTCAAAGCAACTGGAATTTGCCATCCCCAAATTAAAGGACACAAAATAAAGGCTCACCCCTGAAAACCCTGTCTGATAGAATTATAAGCTATTTTAAACCCATTGCAAGGCAAATGGCTAGCAGTAGCACTTTCAGCACTGTAGCTCAGGATTCCTGGCCAAGGTACATATTGAGATATCTTAGATTTTAATGGAGTTGTAATGAAATATGATGATGGTCACACTTGCTGCCTATGAAGACATTAAAATGTTTACAATTACCTTTCCCAAGCAATTAACTTCAACATAATATTAATACAGCAGTGATAAGAAAACTGGAAGGGCATATTTTCAAGACATCCTCTGATTATTTTTTCTTCAGACAGCCTCAGATTTGTTCTAGCATCAACAGTTACCCCGAAATGAGAATGAATTGTCAGCGATAGAAGTTCAGGGTAGGAAAATAAACTCTGTTACATGTTGCTTGTGCAGTGTTAGTTATGTACTCACTTCTCATCAACCAACATGAACAATAAATACACTTCACAGATTATGTAAATTGTCAAATAAGAGTAAACGCATTCGTTGTTTTAACCTTGGCAATCACATGTGTGTCCTAATATATTAATTGTCATAATTCTGCCTGCTCAGACAAGTGTTCCCAGCTTGATCCAGGTCTCTTTTACAGGTCAGAGTGCCACGGTAGTGTCAAACTCTGATATCTAGACTTGGTACCTACTTTGTGGGACGGTATGTCAAAATAGAAAGGCTAAGTGTCTGCTGTGAAATTTTCCCTGTTGAGACAATGACTAACAATTTCTTACACAACATTCCTCTGTTGTTTCCCCTCCCTCAAGTTTATAAAGAGCCTTCAGCAGCACTGCTTTCGGGGAGATTTGTATTTCTCTGTGAAGCTCTTCACACTTGTGGTTAGTCAGGAGGGACAGAGAAGAACAGCATAAAGGTACCTCTTGTGGAATGAGACAGAACTGTATAGAGAAATAAAGAAAAGGAGGTGAGAGACAAATGTGAATGAGGAGGGACCTGGAAAACAGAGAAAGACAGTGATGAACCCTGGTAGGAATTCATAAAGAAGAGCTGAAAACACAAGCAAAGGAGAGCAATGTAAAGAAAAATACCATGAATCAAGGGGAAAGGCAGGCAGAGAGAAAAGAAAGAAGAAGTAGGAAAAGAAAAAATATTTAAGAAAGGATATGTAAAATAGAAATAAAAGGGAGGGGGGGAAGGGGGCTGCACTCTGTAGATCAGGAAAAGGAAGAAGAAAAATGTAGTGTATGCAGATTGAATGAACGGTCTCTGAAACAGGGATGTCTTCAACATTCTAATCACAGAATCACAGAGTGGGTTGTGTTGGAAGGGAACTTAAAGACCACCTAATTCCGAACCCCCTGCCGTGGGCAGAGTCACCTTCCACTAGATCAGCTTGCTCAAGGTCTCATTCAACCTGCCCTTGAACATTGTCGTGGTAAGCCTAAGTAGGCCAAAATAGGCTTATACATGTCTTGGCTTGCCCAGACATGTTCCCCTGCTCCCCCTCCTTCTATGCTGGGGGAAGCAACCATGGGAAAGGAAAACCAAAGCCCTGGCTTCACCTAATATGGTCAAGTTTGGCAAAGTGCCATCCTGATTGGTTAATCTATGTCCAAAAGCCCATTAGTCTCGGGCTGTATTGATATAAAGAGATGAGCAGGTAACACGATGTGCTCTCTGCTGTTGCATTCATGTGTGCTGCTGCTGCCTCATTGCATCCTGAACTGCCTGGAAACTCCACTGCGTCAAGTTTACCAGGAACAGGCTCTAAATGACTGCAGGTGATCAACCTGCACAACCAGTGTGACATTGTGCCAAGACTGCACATCACACTGCATCCTGCCTGCATCTGACCAACCAGGTCAGAGACTGTGCCAAATTCCCAGCTGCCTGAGAAAAGAGCCCTGGGAAACTCCAAAGTCCCTAATGGTTTTGAGACCACTGACAGCAACCCCGCCACATGCTTTGGGCACCGTCTGGTAATATTTTGTGCCTCTTGTAATCACAAATTGCCTTCTGCCATAAGCAGAAAGGAGCTTCCTGTGTCCATCTAGTGAATAAGTAGGATAATTAACTGCAAAGCAGTGTAGTGACCGCAAGAACCATCTCCTCCAGTATAATAGTTGCATTTGTCAGTTACCTCTTAAGGTGTTCCAGTTTTGCCTGTTACCTGTGTGTATAAATTTCCAAATTGTGCACTTCAAACCTTGTAAATAAGTTTTCTGACAAGATTTAGTGTTAATAAACTATTTTCTTAGTTATTAACAATATTTACCTGAATATCAAATTTAATATACATTATTAATTTTGCATCATTTGTAACAAACACCTCTAGGGATGCAGCATATGCAACTCTGGGAAACTTGCTCCAGTGCCTCACCACCCTCACAGGGAAGAACTCTTCCTTACATCTAATCAACCCTTTTCCAGTTTGAAGATATTATTCATTATCCTATCACTACATTCCCTTGCAAAAAGTTCCTCTCTAGCATTTCAGTAGATCTCTTCTTATAAGTACTGCAATGCTGCTATAAAGTCCTTCTGGAGTCTTCACTTCTCCAGGCTGAACAGTCCCCATTCTCTCAGCCTATCCTCCCTGGAGCTTCAGACCAGATGTTGGAGAGAAACTAGTGCAGCTATCATTAATGTATGAGCTACCTTTGACTGCATGTGATGATAAAGCATGAAGAAGTGACTCTGATATTGCAGTGATAGAAATCTGGCAGCTCTCCCTCACCGGTACAACATCAAGATGATTTTTGCTCTTTCTTTTTCAGTGATTTTTAGACAATTATCCTTCGATTTCCAAACCTTTAATTTACTGATTACCATAAATTTCCCACAGCACCTTACATAATAACCGAAGATAAACAAAAGCACCAGCATGTGAAATCTAGGCAAGAGAAACAGGACTGGAAGCATATCAAATAATCTCATCTCCTTCTCCCTACTGAAAGCAAAAGGCAATGTTAATGTTTTGCTGTGTGCATCTGGGAACTTTGATGATATGGTCAAAAAGCACTTTTACATAAGTTTGTCTCTTAATTGATTAAGTAATAGAGCAAGACCACAGGGAAAGACCATGTTTAAAATGGACGAAAGCCAAAGCTAACAGGTTTTAAAGCTAACAGGTTTTAAAGCTAACAGGTTTTAAAGCTAACAGGTTTTAAAGCAGCAGTTTTACAATGCTGTCAGAATTCTCTGTGATGTTTCAAATAGCTGTACAGATTTTTTTTTTTTTTTCCCCACTAAATATCTTAGACCTTTTCTAGCTCTTCCTTTCTTTACTTCTCTCACAAATGGGACCAAGGTGATATGGAAACTGAGCAGAAAAAAAGAATAGCTGGGTTCATGCAGTTCCCTTACCAGAGCTGAAAGAGAAATGAACTGTCATTTTAATCCTGAAATAAAGTAGGAAGCACGGGCACATGTTTCTCAAGGAAGTTCCACCTCAGGTTTGTTGAAAGTATTTAGTCAAACACATCGTGACACTGGGAATGGCTGAACTTCATTGTCAGGAGCATTTGTCTTTCCCCCCTTTACTCCTTTCTGCCCACTAACCATGAATCTACTGCTATCGTTACTTGCAGGTAACTCTGAAGATGAATTAAAAGTATGGCATGATTCCTAAGCACATCCATCCCAACAAAACACATATTTCAGGTTTAGGATTCTGCCTGGGAGAGAAATAGGTCTCTATCAATGGCTGTGAATTTGAGCAGGGGTAGCTGACTATAGCTGAAGGTGAGGAAGTGCAGAGGAATATCTTGTGGATCACAGTGATGAATTTCTCTGTGTTTACAGACTTCCAATACATTAAAATTATTTGCTTCCTTGAATGTCCATGTCAAGGCTGCTCACTACCTGCCTGTGTGAGAAAGGGTTCAAAAAATAGGACTAGTACTAATTCAGAAACACCAGACAAGTTAATGAGACTCCTTTTTTTTCTCCAAGTAATATTTCCATACCGGGATGGATGCTGGCACAGTTTGGCCTTTGCAAGTGCTATATTTTTCCCTGTGTACAGCTGTGTACAGCTAACCCATTGCACACACACTTCTGTAGCTTATGGCAAGCATCAAGCCTGCAGGTTTGCGTGCTATGCCGTGCTCCTACTGCTCTGAAGCTGCAGCAAATGTACAAGGCAAAATTTTGTGAGCTCCTTGAAGTCAACTTAGCTCTGTTTCTGCAATATGCATAAATGATACCTTATATGACAAAGACAATATCCCTGTTCTACTCATCCTACCAGCCAAAGTCACGTGAAACTCAAGTACAAGCTCAACTGAGAAATCAGCTGCTGGCTAAGCAGTATGGGGCAGTTATGGTTTGAATAGATGAGTGAGAAATCTTGTCCTTCCTCCCTCAGTAAAACATTTCAACCAGGAATGAGCTGTCTGTAAGTCAGATAGGTCAAATTCCATGTCCTCTCCAGTGAAAAGATGTCACTTTAAATCATCTTTTGCTTCTAAAAAAAACCCCATAAAATGTATTTCAAAATAGAAAATTGTAACATTTCTGCGATGGAAGTACAAGAGATAATCATGTCTCCTATATTGTCTCCCTGTAACTTTTCCATGATTATCTTTTCTATGTGACTATTCTATTCCAGCATAATGAAAACCAAACTAAGCTGCATTTTGTCTCCATGAATATTTCATGACTGTCTGCTGTCATGGTTTTCCTTTGAAAATGTGGCTGTTACCAAATTCGCACTCCAATCAATTACACATCCCAGTCTTGGAAGCACGAGATTTCTCCTAGCTCTACAGAATGTGAGAGCTGAACTGTGCTTGCTTCTTTGAGATATCCAGAGTGTATTTTCTAACATCTGAAGTGAGCAGCAGTATCCCAAACACTGCAATGTATCTACTGAAACAACAGGATGAATGTCAAATTCCTAATACAGAACTTGGGTCCAAAGGCTCAACCTTTAGCAACTCATTCATTTTGCTCCGGCCCTCAGAATACCTGTTGAGCAAATAGCACACCTTAATCTATTCTTTTTTATGAAGTATTGTGCAGAAGAAATGTTCTGAGAACATGGAGTATTCCAATGGTTGCTGCACAAAGAGGTGGTCGGCACCATAAAGGTGCTTGTCACAAGAGGACTATGCACATGAATCTTTAACTCCTCCCTCAGCGGCTGGATTTTCTGTGGATGAGTATCAGGGAAATTCCCCAAACTAATTAAGCAGACATCTAACATTATTAAGCTTTGTCCTGTGAGACACAGAGGAGAACATCCTGATCTTAGCACTGCACAGCAACTGAGAAAGAAAACAGCCCCAGTTCAAACCCACCTTGGCTCAGTGGTGTCTGAAAAGCGTTTGCAATTGACTGCTTACAGCGACCAGCTTTAAATGGGTCACTTTGCCACACTGAAAAGAACTGGCCATAAGCGTTCTGGAGGGTTAGAAGTTTCACAATGCGCTGGAGTATATTCTGTCAGGTGTGAGTCTGGTCCACATGACAAAAAAACTTACAGAACTGAACAGTCTAATACCCATGCTGCCAGCCACAGGAAGGGCAAAAGACTGAAAAACCACAGCTGGAATTGTCTTGTGGTGATTCCTATAAGGTCGCTATAGAAGTGGCAGGGGAAAATTTGCTTTGTCTCCTCTTAACCTGCTCCCATGCAAATACAATGTTATGCAATATAATGCATTCATTCATTCTCCATAGACAATGCATTTCATTTAATGAAGAAGTTATTTGGTGAAAAATAAAATCAAAGCAACAAACTGAGTGGAAGGAGAGAACAGAATGGAAACTTTTTCTCTGACTGTTAATAAAGGACAAAAAAGGCGCCCTCACAGAGCTACTTGTAACTCCACAAAAAAACAAGTGTGAGAAATGCAAGGGAGAGGGATTGCATGGAGGAAGGGGGAAAGGGCTTTCACTGATGAGTTAGGGTACAGTTTCACCTTGTGTACAACTCCCTTTACTAAGTTTGCCTTATTGAGATGATCCAGTAGAAGTCCAAAAAATTAACCTAGTGGAAACAATTTGATTACATTTTGTTAGATTTTCCCATTAACAATATTGACTTTTAGTCAGTTTCTTAATTAGGCATTAATGGGAACATAAAACAAATTAGCAACAGGCTTGTCAGTTAAAGCTTGGGAGGCTTATGGACCTGAGAGTAGAGAGTAAAACTCCTTCATAGAGGTATCTTCTCCATTTGTGTTGGGAAAACACACTTCATGGCATCACTGGGGAGGAAGTATCAGAAAATTGCTTCATGGGTTGCATTGCTATGCTCATATTTCTAAACTGGAATATTCAAAGGTCCCTCTCGTTAGTGCTGGTTTGGCTACTGCAGGTACAGACCTGTGAGATAAGCCCATCCTATGCATTTGTTTAACTGAAGTTTGGTTAAAGTTGAAAGTCTCAGCTGATTCGTTAATTTTTCCCTGTCAGGATCAGAGAGTTTTCCTGTTTCTGCAGAGAGGACTGTGTTTTGCCTCAGCACTGCTGCCAGCAGTGTAGAACTTCCCTTGGAAACATTCTTGGAAACCTGGAAACTTGGAAAACAATGGTAGGACTGGTTTAGATAAAGAGCAGCAACCCATCTGCTCAGCTTTCTGGTTGGTCTCCTTGTTCTCTGAATGTTTGCCAAAGCAGTACTGAAAACAAATGATATTTTGCTACTGTTGTTGCATCTGCAGTTTCTTCCAAGGGAATCTTGACTTTAGCTTCAAACCAACAAATCCACTTTGGAAATGTTTGTTAAGGAACAGACTTTAAGCACCTTCCAATGGGAACAAGCGACTGATGTTAGGACATAGTCAGGGGCACTGTAATATTTTCTCACCACTGAATAACAAGCTGGGTGGGAATGTTTATCTACTGGAGCACCTGCAATGGGATCTGGACAGGCTGCATTGATGGGTTAAGGCTAAATACATGACATTCAACAAGGCCAAATGCTGAGTCCCGCACTTCAGTCACAAAACTCCCGTGCAGCACTACAGGCCTGGGGAAGAGTGGCTTGAAAGTAACTTGGCAAAGAGGGATCTGGAGTTGCTGGCTGACAGCTGGCAGAACACAAGCCAGTAGTGTGCACAGGTGGTCAAGGCCAAAGCATCTTGACTTGTATCAGGAATAGTGTGGCCAGCAGGACCAGGAAAGTGATCTTGTCCTTGTACTTGGCACTGCTAAGGCCACACCTCAAGTATTGGGTTCAGTTTTGGGCCCTTCACTACAAAAAGGACATTGAGGGGCTGGAGCATGTCTTACCAATGAGGTTGGTGAGAGATATTGAACACAAGTCTCATGAGGAGCAGCTGAGGGAGTTGAGATTGTTGAGCCTGGAGAAGAAGCGGCTGAGGGGAGACCTTCTCACTGTCTACAACTACCTGAAAGGAAGTTGTAGTAAGGTGGGGTCTGGCCTTTTCTCCTAGGTAAGAAGGGATAGAACAAGAGAAAATGGTCTCAAACTGCACTGAGAGATATTTAGATTGAATATTAGGAGACATTTCTTCACTGTAAGCATCATTGGAATAGGCTGCCTGGGGAGGTGATGAAGTCCCCATCCCTGATGGTGTTTAAAAGACATTTGGATGAGGAGCTAAGTGCCGTAGTCTAACAGTTGTGTACAGGGAGATGTTAGGTTATGGCTGGGCTCAGTGACCTTGAGGTCTTTTTCCAACCAGGTGATTCTATGGTGTTATGCTGATTGCTTTTACCCTTGGTATTAGCATACAGGTATTGGCAGTTCCTCTGTGCATTTGCACACATCCGAAGCAGTGGGCTGAAGCCTGGAAAGCTTCACAGTGATGTTCTCTAAGTCGAGAATTGCCTAAAGAATGGTATGTGAACATGGCTGGAATGGGCAGGAATTCTGGCAGAGGTCTGGCAGTCTAATCTTTTTGGATATAGCTATACCCAGATGTACTCACATTTTTTCCATCCACTTTCTGTCAAATCTCGCTTTTCAAGGTATGGCAATTATGTACTTTCTACTGCAAAGTTAAAGTCTTTGGGATTAGATTGTGACAGCGTCCAGAATATTCTGTCCTTGAACTAGATTGAGTGGTTTTTCATTCTTTTCATCAACTTACTTCAATAAGCTTTTGTCTTTGGCATCATGAGGCATTTTCTATAGCTTTCAAGACCATTTTTGTAGTTCTTTTTCACTCCTCTAATTTTTTAACAATATATACAAGCGTCTGGAGTTTTGATCGAAGCTGAGTATTCTGGAGTCTGAGTCACCAATGCCATATGAAATCAATCTTTTCTAAATTACTGAGTCATGTTTTGCTTTTCATTTCCAAACTGCATAAATTAGAATGTCAGTCAGAGAAACGGTCAATTTTTCAGCAGACCAAAAGGATTCCCTCCTGGCTACTCTTATTTGATCCCGGAATAATCAGACAATGTGTCTGGTTGTACTTATGAATAACCAGCCCAATATGTTTTCAAAACAAAGGGAAAAAATCCTATTCCTTACTTTTTGTACATGGATCTTGAGTGGCTTACCATGAAAGGAAGATATCAGCTTGCTAAGGATCTCTCTAAAATGATTGCTATTAAAACTCAGGAGGAAAGGAGAAGGAAAGACTCATGGACCACCCATGGACTTACTGCCTCTTAAATGTTCAGAAAAACAACCCACATCAGACTGATGTTTTCTACCTCACAGATTGTTAAATATTTGCTCTTGAGTCAAAGGGCAACAAAGCTGGTGAAGGTTCTGGAGAACAGGTCTGTTGAGGAGCAGGTGAGGGAACAGGGTTTGCTTAATCTGGAGAAAAGCAGGCTGAGGGAAGACCCTCTCCTTAGTAACAAGTGGCATGATGAGAGGAAACAGTCTCAAGTTGCACCAGAAGAGGTTTAGGTTGGACAGCAGAAGAAACTTATTCACTGAAAGGGTTTTCAAATACTGGAACAGGCTCCCCGGGGAGGTTGGTTGCATCCCCGTGTCGTAGAGGGGTTTGAATCTGGGTTATAAGTGAATTGTAGTGAGGCTGATATGAAAATATTAAATATTTTATTAAATAAAGAAAATTCCCCCAAACTTATTTACAATTAACACACAGATTCTACTATGTGGTCAGT
Organism: Semnornis frantzii; assembly: GCA_013399775.1. Lineage (NCBI taxonomy): Eukaryota > Metazoa > Chordata > Aves > Piciformes > Ramphastidae > Semnornis > Semnornis frantzii. Next base: position 14,022 of record VWYK01032020.1, on the reverse strand, counting down.
AAAACTGTCTTTGCAGAATGTATATACATTTAATCAAATTAATTTAAATGATTTTTTGAAATATTTTTGAACATTTAAACAACTAGAGAGTCCTGCAGCACAAACTGCTACTTAAAGGTTAAACATAAACTTTCACGAACTTCAGAAAAGAGAGTTTACTCACTGGTTGGAGTCTCAGTATTTATAATCCAAAAGTATCTGTACAAAACTTAAATGAAGAAAAGTATGGTCCCTGTTGCGTGGTGGCTTTCCACGTGGCGGTGACGCCTGGGGCTTTGCTGCTTGTGCAGCTTCAATGGAACACGTTGTCTGAGGAGATCCACGGATGCGAGGCAAACCTTCCATGGCTCCCAGGAGGCTATTGGAGCGGTCAGCCCCTGGGCAAAGCAGGATCCAGATTCCCGGGCTGGAGCAGTTCAATCAGCTGCAGTGCACAGCAAATGGAGAGGCGGGTCGTCAAGTCTCAGTGTTGTAAAATCATCACTAGGCTGTCACCTAGACTCGGCCAGAGTCAAACGGACTTGGACTGGGCTGAGTTCAGGCAGACAGCTGCACCCCAGCATGCGGCAAGCCCTTCAGTCCTTTGGCTCAGTGCGGCAAGCAGGCAGGATCAGGTCTGCCCTTTGCGGGGGGGGCGGGGGCGGGGGTCCCATGCTATGTGATGCAAAGCAGCGCAGACAGGTAGCAGACCAAAATAAAGGCGGTAGCAACAAACAAATGAGTTGATAAAGGTGGTAGCAACAAACAAATGAGTTGGCTGGGGGTTTTAAGCATTTTGACCGAGTGTTTTTGACCAATAGCAACAGACAAAAACCATCCCTGGAACCGATCCCAAGTTACCTCACTAAAAAAGGGAGACTCACAAGTCCAGCATCGTGACTTCTGTACACTGTGAGGTGCCAAGGCTTTTGTCTGCTTTCCCACTTCTCCCACCCGGGAAGAAGGGGAGAAAGGAGGCATATACCTAGGATACGTGTTCCAGGTATAATTTGGGCCTTCTGCCACACCCCGTCCCTGCAGGTGTTTCAAAGAGGCAGAGATGCTGTGCTAAGGGACATGGTTTAGCACCAGCCCTGGTAGAATTAAAGAATGGTTGGGCTTGATGATCTCAAAGGTCTTTTCCAACCAAAACACCTCTATGATTCTCCTCAGTTCTTTTTAGCACTTGATCTTCCTGTCTGATATTGGCCCATCAATCACAGTCGCAGCACACTTGCTGCTCAGCTGCTGTCAGTGCCCTTCAGTCCTCTTTAATTGATGCACAGTTCGCCCTCTTTACAGGGATTCCACAAGGACAAAATTTGTGTAGGCAAAATGCCAGAGCAATCTTCGCTGGAAAGCCAGATGTTTCATTTCAGCATTTGGCTGGCTGGCAAGGTCTTACTCAGGGACAAAAGGAGACATCTGAGTCTTTTTCTTCAGTCAGACTCAGATTTAATTCACTACTAAGTTAGCAGCCTCAGATTTTGAAGTGAATTGAGTTTGTTTTGTTTCGTTTTCAACCAATGAATTTTAAAAAGTAAAACAAGTAAAGCCCATCAAAATAATTGTAACTCTAGGTGAAGAGAGAACTGCAGTGAAGCTTTGAACAGCTTCTAAATTGTTTCTCAGTTAAAACATCCTTAAAAGACACATACAACAAAATGGTGTCATCTCGATTAAACAAAACAAAACCAAACAAAACCAAACAAAATACAAAACAACAAAAAAGGATGACAGTTGCGCTTGTTAATTGTGTTTGTTTTTCTTATGACTAATTTATTAAGGACAATTGAGAAAGCTGAAGCATCCAAACTGATTTTCCATTTGTTTGGCTATTAAAGTTCCTCTGTGAAATGCCTGTTTATTTAAAGTATCTCCAGCTACCCATTTACAATGCATTTGTTAAATTAGTTAAGAGACTTTAATTGGGCATTGGGGATTTGTTGTGCTCTTCCCAAATTCGTTTACTAAAAATACATGAGAACAGTGAGCAATTTATTTATAACCTTGTTATATGAGGCCATTTCCAACACCACAGTTTTTTCTGAACATGTTTTTAATTTGAATTGGCAAAACTCGAGCCATGTTTGCTTTTTTCCCCTCCTATTTTTAATAGAGCAGCCTGCAAACTGTTTCTAGTTAAATACAGCAGAACCACCTGTTATGTTTGGAACAGTGTTAATAGAAGTGGATTCCAGAGAAACAGCAACAATATTGAGTCAGCAATAGAGAATGCTGCCTTTCTCTTCTCTATCCCATTAAGATCAATAACGAGAGCAGTTAGCTGTATTTCAAATTACAAATACACTATGCTACATTGGCATTATCAGGGAACATTCACTTACTTCTTTTGATCAAATCCTGGGCACTTCATACCGATTAAACAACAGCACACCAATAAGCATCCCATTACAAAGCTGTGTTCAGTGACTGGCCTGTTCTCAGTGTCATACTGGATCATGCTGCCATACCCTGATACATATGAGTCCTACAGAGATAGGTAATGGTTGGAATCAATGATCTTCAAGGTCTTCTCCAACCAGAATGATTCTATGAGTCTATGATTCTCTCTAATGTGGCTGAACATGCTGGGGTATAGATCTTGCTCTCTCCTAAACAGGCAGCCAAAGCAGCGATCTTCATGTCCTTGTGAAGTTTTAGCAATAAATTGAGGAAGACTTTTGACCAGTCTGCATACATGACAACAGGAAATTTTTCCACTTTCACATCAATTTTAAGTTCAAAGCAGAGACTTTTAGAAAAACTAAATAGATTGAAAGTTTCAGCCTTTCATTAGTATATTGTGTGCCAGGGTCAGAAGACATCAGTGGGGGTTCAAATGCCCCTCAGAGATGTGGATGTCTGCACACCACTTCAGGCTGAACATTCACATCCAAGGCCAAGTTATCGCTAAACCAAAGACTCACTGTTAGGACAACCTGGTGAGGCAGATCTTCATGTTCAGACAGAGCCTAGGGAAACTCCTGGGAAGTGTTTCTTTCTCAGAAAACAGCATGCAATTAAACGTTTCAACTTCCCAGAACTAATTTTTTCTGTCTTGTTAAATCCAGTTCCTTTAACATCATTTTCACTCCTGCTGACACTGATCCCTTGTGATGTGATGGGTAGGTTAACAGCTGTACATGTTAACAAGTAATTTATTTAAGATGGTTTAGAAGTCAGACTGCTTTCATGGTAGGGGAAATCAACATCATACCCTCTAGGCCAAATATCTTCACTGAACATAATGGTGTATGAAACTTGAGTTGTTTTCCATCACCCAAAGACCAGCATTCTGTTACACAAAAACTCGCTGTCATTTTTCAAAGGGCTGCAGAGCTCTGGTATATAAGCAAAGTCCTGAACTGCTACAGATTAGCATAAATGCATTCACTTCCATGGAGATGTTCCAATTTACACTGGCTGACTTCCTCACCAAATGTGTATTGTTTAGGGAGAGAGAAAACACTAAGAAATGCAATATACTTTAGAAAGGGACACAGAGGGATCAGAATCCCAGGCAGATAGAATCCTGCCATCCTGCCAAATACATGTAAGAGAATGTTTTTATCTCTTTTCCTGCAAATTATTCTAATCTGCAGAAATTATTTGAGGTCATAAAACTTCTCCAGATTGTGAAGTTTGGGTTTTAATTTCTCTTTCTAGCTACATCTAACATGATAAATTTGGTTTCTAGCTATACATAACATGATAAGCTTCTATTCCAAAGCAGCCAGCTTTGGTACTGCTCTAATCAATCTAATCAAATCCTTGCTTGTTTTCAAAGCTGTACCTTTTCCCTGGCTCTGGGAGCCTGCTGTTAATGACAGTTTGCATGCAGACCCAAGCACTTCTTCAGACAACACAAAGTCTTTCTGCTGAATCAGGATCTGGTCTGATTTTCAGATTAAGTTCCAAAAAGTTTTATCTAGGTTAAAACCTTTATTTTAAAGAGTGCTCCAAGCACATGGAAATAAAAGTGAAAAAAAAAAAAGCTTAATGAGTCCTTTTGGTGTTTATGACTGCAATCAAAAGCTGGGAAATAAGGAGAGGTAATAAACCGACTGATAGCACTGTACACCACAGAATGTTAGGTGTTAGAAGGGACTTCGAAAGGTCATCTCCTCCAACCCTGCTGCCAGAGCAGGATCACCACACCGGAAAGCAGCTAGGAGGATTTTGAAAGTCTCCAGAGAAGGAGACTCCACAGCCTCTCTGGGCAGCCTGCTCCAGGGCTCTGGCACTCTCACACTGAAAAAGTTTTCCTTTATGTTCACATGGAAACTCCTACGCTCCAGTTTGCATCCGTTGCCCCTTAGCCTATCATTGTACATCACTGAGCAGAACCTGGCTCCATCCTTCCAACACTGCCCTTCACATCTTTATCAACATGAATGTGATCACTCCTTAGTCTGCTCTCCTCCAGGCTAAAGAGCCCCAGCTCACTCAGCCTTTCCTCGAAAGAGAGATGTTCCACTGCCTTCAGCATCTTCGTGGCTCTGTCCTGGCCTCTTTCAATCAGTTATCTGTGGTCCTTCTTGAACTGAGAGGCCCAGAACTGGACACAATATTCCAGATGTGGCCTCACCAGGGCACAGTAGAGGGGGAGGAGAAGCTCTCTTGATCTACTAACCACACTCCAGGATGCCATTGGCCTTCTTGATCACAAGGACACATTGATGGCTCACATCTACCAAGACTCCTAGCATGGGAGAGGGTTTGATTGACTTCTCAGAAAGCTTACAGCAAAATCTTATATCCCAGAACCAGAAATACCAATTAATGGACTGTTATGATTGTTCTTAAGAGCCCACAGACATTCAGAACATGTAACTGCAGTGGGGTAATGTGGAGATGGTTTTATTTAGTGAAAATGTTGTTTATTTACATATGATTTCACATAGCTTAAAGCAAATCCCAGGCAAGATAAATAGTGGCAAGAATTGAGGAATAATAAAATGAAGAGAAAAAAAATGAAGAAAAGAAAAGAAAAGAGAAGGAAAGGCTAAATGACAAACATTTCTCTTATCAGGAAGCATTGAGATCAGCCTTGTTGGTGAATGGAGAGTTTAGCAGCTAGCAGCTAATATTCTCCCAATGCCATCTTGACAAATTGAGCACTCCAGTGCCTGAAAGCCCAGATTTATACCCATCTGGCAATACTGAGAGACAAAGACTCACATGTCAGATGTGCTGCAGAGCTAACATTCCCACACACAGAGGAACAGCCATCCTGGTTTGATCTCAAGCTATCACCAAACACTGCATCTTTCCTGATTTTGTTGTCCTAAACATTGTACTGTGACATGACAGGGGAGATAGATCCAGCCAATTGGAGCTGCTGGAGACCACTCATAAAAAGCACATAGGCAATCTGGGAAAGAAAGCTCATGCCAGTAGTGTCAGAAGATGCCTAAAAAGGATATAAAAATGATTGCTTCTGTGGCACAGATGAAGAGAACTGCATCTTTCCAGCAGAGAGCGAGCAAAGCTGACAGAAATCTACAGCCTGGATAACACCGAACTTCTAGAACAAATCCAAGGTTACAGTTGAGTTCCAGTGAGGTTCTTGCAGAATAAATTTTCAGTGATGGAGGAAAATGTCTCTTTGATAATGTAATCAATGTTGATTACTATCTTTCCCAGGTGCATAATTTCATTTCTATCCTAAATTCAGTGGCTAAAGAGCGAAAAATAGATGGGACTTGATCTGCTGATCCTTTGGCAGGAAAGCAGGACAGCAGAACAGCAAGCCGTGTAGGAAATTACTTCTCCCTAACTGAAACTAATCTTAGCAAATGTTCCTGGTGCAGCAGAATCCTCACATATACTTCTCCATGAAATGGGAATAATGCTGTTCAGGTAGATGTGGAGGTTTATGGATTCCATCCCTGACTGGACAGTGTCTTTCTTTCACACCTGCAAGATGTCTAACATGAGTGGCCTATTTTCATATAAGAATTATTCCTTAGAGCTTTTTCACCTTGCTTGCAGTGGAGCTCTGCTATTTAAAAGACATTTTTATCATAACAAGGAAGCCCTGTAGTGAAAAATAATGTATCATTTGCCATGGAATTAATCTCCTCTGGCTGAAAATGCTACTTTTTCACATGTAATTAGAACTCAGACTCACCTCAAACTTCCAGAAAGTTTTTTTCTGGCAAGGAAACAGAATACGAACAACTAATCCACCAGGTTGCACAAAGAGGAACAGATTAGCAAAGTCAGGTCACCTTCTGTAAAGGTTAGTCTGCACTTTTGGTCCTGTGATGACAGGGATGAGGAAGGAAATTAAATGGAAAAAAAAATAGATGGCATAAACCAAAAAAAGGTTGAGGCACAGAAAGAATACAGAAAAGAGCTTCTGAAAGGTCCCTTCTAACAGGAAGAATATGAGTCTGTAGGTACAGTCTCTGCATTATCATGGAAAGAAGAGAAGAATAGAACAACCAAGAACTATTACACAGAGAGTATAACAAAAAATAGAAACCACCAGGAAAAAAACAATGTCATGTTTGTCTGATTGTAATCATGAAGTACTGAGGACAGCTCAGCTGTGTTGCAAATAAAGTACAGGTTTCCCAGTGCTGCAGAAGCGTTGATAATAAGAGCAGGAAGAAGAAGCAAAATGCTGTATCCTGAATGATGATTTCTGACAGCTTTCCCAAAATATGGATTGTTTTATTTTCAGGGGTATCTTTTCCCAGCATTGAATAGCATCCCAGCATAGGCCTTGCATAGTATTGATGTATGATGTGCTTCACTGTTTATACATTCATGCATCTTGTGATGTACACACAGCTCTGTGTAGTGCAGTAGCTCATTCGACCATAAGAATCTGCAGCTGAACACATTCATCCACACATAACTAAGCATGTGAGTAGCCAGATTGTTAAAGGGACCCAGGATATAAGCTCTGTCTTCTTTCAATATTAATTATTTCTGTACTCAGCACTGCGGAGGCCGCACCTTGGGTACTGCATTCAATTTTGAAGCCCTTGCTATAAGAACAACATTGAGGTACTGGAGAATGTCCAGAGAAGGGCAGCAAAGCTGGTGAAGGGTCTGGAGAACAAGTCTGGTGAGAAGCAGCTAATGGGACTGGGGTTGTTCAGCTGAAGTTAAAGGAGACTGACGGTAGACCTCATTCCTCTCCTCCCTGAAAGGAGGTTAGGTCAGGTGGGGCTTGATCTCTTCTCTCTAGAACAAGTGATAGCACAAGAGCAAACAGCCTCAAGTTGCACCAAGGGAGGTTTAGACTGCACATTAGAACAAACTTGCCTGAAAGTGTTCTCAAACACTGGATCAAGCTCCCCAGAAAGGTGGCTGAATCCCCATCCCTAAAGGTGTTTCAAAGAGGCAGAGATGTGGTGCTGGGGCATACAGTTTAGCACCAGACTTGGTAGAGTTAAGTAATGGTCAGACTTGATTATCTTCAAGGTCTTTTCCAACCAAAAGAGTTCTATGATGCCATGATTAATTAGCAATGGCATATTGGAGTTTGCTGCTTTACATACAAGATATCATTCATTCTCTTCTCCCTTCACACATGTAAATATAACCCACCATGTATATCCATGTGTATCTCTATCTACTATTCTCCCTGTGCGCTCGCGCACACACACACACACACACACATCTAGATAACAAGATCTAATGAGCCCTCTGAGGTGCATAAATGATTAAAAATACAGAACACCGGATTCTCATCTTAACGACATGTCTGAAGGGAACAGCAGGAACAAGAAAATAAAATCAGACCAAATACTCAGCCTAACAACTCCAATGTGAGGTGTGGAAATCTAGGAGTATAATAATGAGATCAAACACAAATTGCAATATGAAAAGTGAAAATTCAATATGCAAGGGTGAATAATACAAAATCACATTAGTAAAGGGACATCTTCTATTAGTAGAATATCCCACAGTTTATAAAACCACCTACTTTGTAGAGCAGACCCATGCTCTTCTGTATTTCCTGTCTCTAACTCTACTGAAATACACCTAATAGTACAGCAGGTATTTTCATGTGAACAGAGGGAGGAAAAAGCTGTATTAGCAGAGTGCTTAACTTCCACTTTCATTCCTCTTCTTCAGAGTTGGTTGCAGAGTGCGGCTGCACAGACACTGCACACAGAGCCTCAGCAGGACCCAGACCTCCCTTGGACAGCCCCAATGCAAGGCAGTAGTAGTACAAGGCACCTCTTGGAGCTAGATCACCATCTTATTGAGGCTGACACTAGTTATTTAATGGGAAATGAAACACAGGCTACAGCTTGTGATACACACACTGAGGCATGCTAAAGCAATGTGTGGTGTTTGGAGGAAATCTGAGCTGTTGTTCAGATCTATCTCCAGAGCTATTGTTTGGATCTATTTCCACTCTAGCTATGGAGAACAGAGCACTCACCACCAGGGATGAAATTATATGACATAAAGAAGTTCTTTACAGTGAGAGTGGTAAAATCCTGAAACGGGCTGCCCATTCAAGATCGAACTCAATGTGGCCCTGGGCAACCTGATCAGGTTGGAAGTGTCCCTGCTGACTGCAGGAAGGTTAGACAAAAGGATCTTTGAGGGTCCCTTCCAAACCAATGCAATCCGTGAATCTGTGAATCCATTTATTAGACCTAACAGAGAGAGAGAAGTTCTGCAGTCAGATCAAGGGACACAGGCTCTGTCTTGTGTCCCTTGGTCTCCCAAAGGCATCATCACTAATCCTAGCCATAACAGGTTGTTTCCGGGAATATCCTAGTGGCACCTCTTTCTTTGCCTCAAGAACCACAGTAAAATCAGCCAACAAATGTACCCACAAAACAAAAATCCTTCATGCAAAGGAGGTGGAGCAAGGTGGATATTGGTCTGTTCTCCCAAATAGGAAGTGACAGGATGAGATGAAACAGCCCCAAGTTGTGCCAGGGGAAGTTTAGGTTTGACATTAGGAACAATTTCTTCCTTGAAAGGGTTGTCAAGTGCTGTAACAGCCTGCCCAGGGAAGTGGCTGAATCATCATACCTAGAGATATTTAAAAGTTGTGTAGGCATGGTGCTGAGTGACATGGTTTAGCAGTGGACTTGGTAGCCTCGGGTTAACGATTGGACCCTATCATCTTAAAGATCTTTTCTGGTCTAAACAATTCTATGATTCTATGAAATAAGGCTGCACAAATTTCATCTTTATTGTATGTGGAATTACCTTCTGCAAAAAAGAGTGTTCTATCTCTCTGCAGTCCTCCAAAATCCTCCAACACTACATCAAAAGGAAAATAAAGAATAATTCTGGGGGTTTTTTTCAGATACATTGAGCAGTCAATGTAATGTTTCCAAGATGAAGGCCAAACAAAGAACATTGCAGTAGAATACCTTAAACCAGCGGCAATACTAGACAGGATGGGTTGTCCTTGGTCTTTATGGATGCCGGAGAGGTCAAACTTTCACCTGCTTCTGTGTGGAGATATTCCAGCCAGCACAGTGCTGGCACTCCTTGGCTACATGATTCGCTCTCATTTGTATTTCTGTGCTGGATTCAGCACGGTGGGAAATGTTCCTGAGCAATTTATTTTCTCCAACCATTCTGTTCAGCTCCTCTTACCCCTGGGGACTGAAAGGAAATCTTTGACAGGTAGACACCTCCTTGTATATAACCCCCCCTAACGTAAGAGGGAATTCGGTAGCTAGCCAACTCCGGTAAATAAAATGGAGGGAAACAGTGAAAGATGAGAGATAAATTCATATTCAGAGAGCATTTGAGACAATTGGCTGCCTACCCATCTACCTGAGGGTGCAGTGGGCACTGGGAGGCTGCCATACTGTTATCTCTGTCTTCCCCTGAAACCACTCAGCTGAAAGGTGGAATTTCCAGCTGAGATGTCAGCGCTGTGCACAGAGTTTTAATTACCATTAGCGGGAGTCATTTTCCATAACAAAATGAAAATGTCAGTCATGGAGATGGCTGTTGCTGATGTGATGATTGTTGGGCACGCTGGCACATGCCAGCACAGAGGTTAATAAGGCTGGCTGGTTGTTTCTCAAAGAAATGCTCCTTAAAGTGATACATCAATAGAAAGCTACCAAATGCCATAACCAAGAATACTCTCTGCCATAAAGATATTCACCCTTGTAAAGAAGGCAGGAGAAGTCTGAGGCATTTCAGTTCCAAGAAAGAAACAACTGGACACAGTCAAGCAGAGGTTACAAAGATGCTGAGAGGCCTGGAGAATCAGAGGAAAGGCTGAGAGACCTGGGGCTGTTGAGCCTGGAGAAGAGCAGTCTGAGAGTCTCAATACTGATCACTAGCTAAAGGGTGGGGGTCAAAAGGACGGGGCCAGGCTCTTTTCAGTGGTGGCCAGTGACAGGACAAGGGACAATGGGAACAAACTGGAACCCAGGAGGTTCCACCTAAACATGACGAAAAACTTCCCTATGAGGGTGCCAGAGTCCTGGAGCAGGCTGCCCAGAAAGGTTGTGGAGTCTCCTCTGGGGAGATTCCTGGACATTGCAATCTTGGGCAGCTTGCTCTGAGTGACCCTAGAGGTCCCTTTCAACCTGCAACACGCTGTGATTCTGGAACTCTGTGATTTACTTTTGCGAAACTACGAAATGCAAGCAGCAACACACAAGATGACATCCTTATCATCCAGCTCTGGGCAGGTATTTTATAATTCTGTGCTTCAGCGTGAAATTCCACAAGCACATGAAAAATAAAGAATATAAACTGAGCCTGAAATTGTGGATTGCTGTTCCTCCACAAATGATGTTCACAATCTTGCTTATAAAAGCACTTTTCAGGGAGGAAAAAAAAAAAAAAAAAGAAAAGAAAAAAAAAAGAACAAAAAAAAAAAAAAGGGAAANGTGAAAAAAAAAAAAAAAAAAAAAAAAAGGAGACAAACTATTACATTAGGGTATCTAGTTCAGTGGAGGAATGCCTAGAAATCAGGTAAATCTTTCTACACAAGAATTTACTGTAAGGAATTGAGTGGTAAAAGAGGAAGCCTCAAACTTGCTGGCACTGCAGCAATTCCAGGTTTTGCATTTGAGAAACAACATTGCCTTCATTATTTTCTACTTCAGCGCTTCTGAGCAGCAAGAATTTAGGTCAGTGTTGAGTCTGACTTACTGCTGATAACTGTCAACAAGTAAGACTCTGCCCCATATTTCATTTTATATGAAAAATAAATGAGCAGAGGGCAAGGCAATTGCCTATCTCTCTGAGACAAGAATCGTTAGCCAGTGCATTTGCATTCTGAAATTACTTTTGAAGACACAGTAATGGACTTTGAACACTGAGCTTGAGACACGTAAGACAGCATCAGGGAGCTGGCCACGTTTGTTGGTCCATGGCTCGTGAAACTCATCTTCAGATAAAACCCAGTTGTTTTCAGAAGATCTGCTGAAAGAACTAACTTAATGGTAATAAGAAACTGGCTTTAACTCTGCTAAGTATGACAGTGACCTAGAAGCACAGGAGGATGGATTTATTTTCCTGTGGTTCTCAGAAGAAAATTAAGGGCTTCTGGACTGTTTGCAGTTTTTCTCCTGTAAGATCAGCACTTTCACATCTGGGGCTGGTTTTATAACAGTGGAAAAATAAAATCTCTGCAATACATTCTTGAATTTAAACTACACTGCTACAATTGTGCAGTTCCAGAACAGCTTTAGGTGTGAGTAGAAGTCTCTTTGTCATCCCTCAGCTCTCGGGTCTGAGAGAAGAATATATAGTGCTCCAGGGAACATGAATAGCTATGACTTGATATTGTGCCCAAAAGCACTGGTTTGGTACACCCTTATTGTCAGGGTATCTGCTAGCTTTATGGTTGTGCATATGCCTCACTGAAACCATCAGATTTAGGCACCTGCTTGAGCTCTGCACTACATTCAGCATGAGTCAGCACAAAAAACTGCATGAATCAGGCCTCACACCAGATTAAATTGCCTTGTAAGTTTTATTGGCATTTAGACTTTCAGCTCTTCCTTTTACTGCCTTTCGCTACATCTTCTCTCATATATAAAATGACAATTATTATTGTTATTTTTAATTGAGCTTACCTAATTGCTCTTTCTTGGCAGTAAAGGAGAAAAAAACAGGAGCTGTGAATAAAAGCTGTTTCTTTTCATGTTTAACAATGTCCAAGGCATTCCATATGTTAATTAAATGTTAATTCACTGTTTTCTTTGTGCTAGGAAAATGCATTATTTCATGGCTAGAGCAAGTAACTTAGTACAGCAAGGTACTACCTTTGCTCCAGTTTTTCACTGGAGAAAAAAAAAGCCACTCTGATTCTAGGAGAGGAAAGTTATGCTGAAGTGTTTAGAACAGCAGAGTGTGCTTTGAACTGGCACAGAGCAAATAAAGGCTTTGATGTTTTAATATCTGTTTCTGCTACTGGATGTTCTGCATTGCCAGACAAAATGAGTGCTTAGGAGGATCTCTGCAGTTTACTCAAAAACTCCCAGCCCTGTCAAATCCACAGCTCAAAGTCATTTTATTGGGGACAAATTTTCACCCAAGTCATTGTCCAATCTTTCCTCTTAACTCTTCGCTTTCACAGTGTTTTGTTTTGTTTTGTTTTTTTCCAGTGTCAGAAGAGACCTCAAGAGTAACAGAGTCACAGCCTCACACTCACAAACCTACAAATAGATACAGGTTATTACTCAACCTCTTCCATAGCCCTATCATAAAGTCCCATCATAAAAGTTGTCTCTTCATCTTTCTCCTGGACATGCTTTAGAACGTAGCTTTTACCTAGCTTAGGTGCGTATCAGTTCTTGGGCTGGGATTCCCCTGAAATGAATAGCTATCCTCTATAATGTATGGATACCAATCACATCTGCCCTTAGCTGTGGTTTTACCAGGTTGTGGGAGTGAAGCCTTGCACGGATTTCCTCTGAGGGTATTTAGTAGGCAGACATGAGCTCGCTCAGCAAGGTAATCCTGAGGTCTGAGATGCTCAGGTAAATACAAAGACTGTGAATGCAAATTCAACGCTGCACCAATGGGCTGCCTAGCACACAGCCAGTGCCAGGCAGCAACCTGCCATAAAGACTCATCCTCCTTCCATCTGACCACGTTACCAGTCTGCTGCGCTGCTTTCCAGCACATCTTGTTTTGAACTGTGGACAACTCTACCAAATTATGTTGAGTCAGTCTGCTACAACCCTGCCTACATCTTATCCCATTTTTTAGTGATCTCCCTGTTTTGGGGCATGATTCTGGAGCCCTCACTACAAGAAAGACATTGAATTGGTGGAGCAGGCCCAGATGTCATGGTTTTAAAGAAAAAAACCGACAGAATAAAGTTCTCAAATGAATTGGAGAAAAAAACACAGAATTGTATTTGGAGAGAATTTGCAGATAGAAGATTACAAGGTAGATACAGAATATNCCCAGACAAGGGCAATGAAGCTCATTATGGGTCTGGAGGACACATCTGGTGTGGATCAGCTGAGGGAACTGGGATTGTTCATCTATAGCCAGAAAAGAAAGAAATCTAGAAACCAGGGATCTCTACCAACTAAGATACAAAATTACAAGACTAACTGCCAAAAATATGTAAAATCGTGGGAATAAAGAACAAAAAAGATAGTACAAGTATTCAAACTTGGAGTAATTGAACATGCTGTATTAGAATGTCACCTTAAAGGGACATGGCCAAGTGAATTAGCACATTTCTAGCTTTGTAAAGTGAAATAATTCCTTGAATGATTGGAAAGAATTGATTTTTGTGTCTTTTATTATAGCAGTATAGTAAAAGTTACAAGATTAAAAGGCCTATTATTTCATCCAGCACATAGCAGTGTTATTCACAACTGCTTTGTCCAAGAAAATTTTAATCAGCTTATGGAATAGGATTTGAGACATTGCTCACATCAACTATTTTGCAGTCTGTTGAATTTTGTTGGAAGGAATTTTTATTTTCCCACATCTACCATATTCTCTTGTCCAACAATTCTGCAATCTTGTCAAAGTCAAGCCCTGGTCTGCTCAAGCTAAAGAGAGTTTTGTTATTGAATTCAAAGTATCTATGATTTTGCCCTTAAGGTT